>JALLAR010001186.1:0-10555 GCA_036939335.1 Conticribra guillardii
GAGTTGAATCGCCTGTAAAATCGTTAGCATCTACTGATAATCAGACATACGGTACGGTAGAGCAATAGAAGATAGCGCCGGTTGGTACGTTCTCAATACTTCCCCCTCCCATCATTAAAAAAAAGCTTTATAATGCGAGATTCTGTTAGTAGAAGTGTGGCCGGGCGGGTCGCGGGTCCATTCCTCTTTATTTTTTTAGAATTATTGTTGAACTGCCGAACTGTGATCTGTGATGTCTGTGATGTGCCGAACGGACAGTTTTAGTACTATGGTACATAGTACGCAAAAGATATGTAGTCTGTTGTATGGTACATTGTATACCAGTACCCTACGATAGTTGATGGTAGTATTGTAGTACACGAAGGTACACGATACCTATGCCCAAAAACAGCCCAGCAAGATAGATCCAAGATCTTCTACACATGGTAGATAGTATGGTATCTATGGTAGTACTATCTACGATATCCATCCGGCCATGCATCGATCCATCAATCACAGCGAGATTATTTATTATTTTATATATTCGGACCGGCCCAACGAACGAATCTCAAACGAACCTCGCTCTCATCGCTGCCGCTGCCGCTGCCGCTGCCACCACCATTGTCATCACCGCCTACCAAAATAAGTAACAATCGCAGCCATTGCGATCGACGTGGGCCCTCAAGATTAATAATTGTAAGAAGCAATTCGATCGCGTGTAAGTTGCCAGTTGCCATTATTATTTTTTGGTTGCCTCTATCATCATCTCTCTCATAATACTCTAGCTAGTATTGTAGGTATTACTGCTACTACTACTAGATGTATTATTATGCTGCTGGCGTTTCGCTCGCGACTGAAATTCCTCATTGTTGTTCCTGGTGACGGACGTGCGTAATAATAATATATAATAATATTCTAACGGACGAAACTCTTTTTTTGTACTATAAAACATGGCATTGCAACCTCTTTTTTCACTTTTTTGATTTCACAGAGATAGATTTTGCCATTGAGAAACGGGAATAAACAACACAAGGTGAGATTGCGTTGATCGTCCATCCATTCGACATTCAAAAAGTTCTTCGTTTTTGAGGGAGTGGATAGTATCTACATGATACGATACAACATCGTACACAATCAAGACAATCGATAAGTAAATCAGCCCATTATCTACTTCTTATAAAAGAGGCAGCATTGTTACAATGAGTGAGCCAAAGGAGGAAGCGGCCGCAGCTGCCAATGACAATGTCGTGAAAGAAGTGGAGGAGGAGGCCAATAGCAGTGCTGCTGCTGCTGCTGTAGAAGAGGAGGCCGATGATGCTGCCAAGGGAGGATCAGCAGAGGGAGAAACAATCGACGAAGGAGCTCGAGCTCGTGAAGAGGAGGTAAAGGAGGTAAAGGAACCCGTGGACAATGGTAACAGTGCCGGCGAACATGGAGGGAAAATGAAAGAGGAAGAGGAGGAAAAGGAGGAAAACCAAGAGAGCAAAGCCCCCACCATCAAAGCAGCCCCCCAAGCAGCAGAAGCCACACCCGCCAATCACGACGGCGACGAAAAAGGGCAAGAGAGCAATACTACTACCGATAACTTATCCGTCATTCGATCATCTACGCTAGAAACTGAAGGCTCGTTTGAAGATTGCACATTGACTCCGGTCGATATTCACAAACAGAGGCAGAATTTGAGGGATGCTCTTGCCAATACCACCAAGGAGGACAATCATGATGATGGTGATGATGATGCGGGAATTACCAACGGAGGCAACCGAGGCGGTAGTAGTGCCACTGGCAACGAGGATGCCCATGTCAAAAAATTCTCAGAGACTAATAATGAAACCTATGATATTCGCGAGCAGTACCAAGATGATACCAGCAGTGCCAGTGGGAGTGCTGTTGGAATTCCCAAACCTCCATTTCACGCTACGTCGGCACTTCATCAAGATGATGGTACTACCGATGGACAACAGGCGTCTCCATCCCCTCTGAGCAAAGATGCGAAGAAACCATCCAATACCAAATTTCGCAAACCCTCCATTCGCTTCACCGCCAAAAAAAACCATTCCATCTCCCAATCCACCAAAGCATCCGAATACGCATCCTTCAAAAAAACTACCTCCCGACTCAAACACAGCATTCTCAACTCCCTCGGCGAATTCCTAACCTCCGCATTCGCCGACGACGAAGAAACATCCGGATCCTACTTCTCCCAAGAATTATTAGATCAATTATCAAGAAGCGACCCCTCCATCAAGGGAATATGGCTCCAAGCCAAGAGTTTAAACGATAACCACATCCAACAATTGTGCGAATCCCTCATTCGAAACAAGGTCGTCACGGAGGTATGGCTCCCTTCCAATTACATCACCGATGTCGGCGCCGCTCACATTGCCCACATGCTGAAATTTAATAAATGCATCAAGGAATTATTTCTCGGCGAGAATCAAATTGGACCCAAGGGCGCCGCCGCCTTGGCATCGGCATTGGCACGCGGAAACAATACCCTCGTGGCGTTGGGATTGGGGGACAATGCCATTGGCGTCGAGGGTGCCGGAGCCTTTGCGGCGGCATTGCGACACAATCACAGTTTGTACACGTTGGATATCAAGGGGAATGGGATACCAAAGGCTAGTTCCATAAGGGGATTGTTGAATAAAATGTTGGAATTTAACGCCTCGGATCCGGGGGATGAGAGTTTGGTGATTGGGTTGCAAGAAGAGTTGAGTAATTTGGTGGCGAATTTGCCTCCCGATGTGGCGGAGGATGTGGTGTTGCAGGCGGAGCATGCGTTGAAGATGGCGATGCGTTGTAGGATGATGGGGGATAAGGTTGGTGCGGCGGAAGCGGAGGGGTTGTTTATTAGGATTTGTACTACGGGGCAGAAACCGGAGGATCCTCCAGAGATGACTGTGGGGACCATGGGGAGAAAAAAGAGTGGTGGTAGCAGTAGGAAGCAGGGTAGTAGTAGTAGTGGCAGTGGCAGTGGCAACAAGCATCATGGAAAGTCAAAGAAGGAGAAGGGGGGGAAGAAACTGAAGAAGCCAACTGAACCAGATCGTTTGGATGATTTGAATGAGGAGTTGTCCGCTTTGAAGTTTAATGCAACCAATGCCAAATCAGAAGCAGACCAAGAGAAGGGTTTTGATGACCGCATGGCAGAAAAGGGAGCCAAAACAGGCGACGAAGGAGTAGGAGGGAACGAAGAAGGAGAAAACACGGAAGTGACTGTAACAAACGTAGAAGCTTCAGTTGATGTTCCAGTTGAAGCCAAGGATGATGAAGCATTAAAGAAATCTGGTGACAATGATGGCAATGATATCGGGAATAAAAAGGAAGATATTTCTCAGGCTGAAGAATAGTGGAACGAATTCAGGTTGCTGATGAGCAATGAAAGATTTAATGGAGAAACTGGAGTTTATGGCAGCACATCTGAAAGGTGAAATTGATCAGTATTTAACATAATTTGTGTGAAGTGTAGATTCCATAATGGCGTTTCATTTTCAGTGCTGCCAACGGCTGAAATGAATTTTCTGGAAGGTAATTTCGGATACATGTGACCTGGCATTTTTTGGGGGTGCACTTTAGTTCCTTCAATTGAGACCAATAATGAGCTTTTGAGACAACCATGGGCACCAACCGTTTTGTGATACGAAATAAATTTGACTGGTTGCAGTTGCTGTATGGGCTCCTTTTTTGTTTCATCAGCTGAATAATAAAATAAATTTGATACTGGCAAAGACATAAACAACAATTCGTTGCTAAGGTTTTCCCTTTGATACTAGAACTGCTGGTTTGTCTTCATTCTTAGCGGAGGATTTTGAGGATGAATGTATCTTCAGAATTCAACAATCTAACACTACTAGCACAGTCAGAACTGCAAACACTGCGTGTGTAACTACTACGCATTATTATAAATAACCATTTTCTTAATACGTTTATGATGAAATTATAGGGAATTTGCATTGAGATTGGCAAGTTCAATTCCAATATTTGTATGACTAGCATGAAGTATTCAGAAGTGAAGTTCGAAACGTGAAACCAATCAGCATTTGGATTTCATTCGCAAGACTTTCAAGGTTCATCATTCCTGATGTTGCATTTGTTTGTCTACAAGCTTTGTGACATATGCCATTGATTTTATGAGTTTCCCATCGGAAATGTGCGTCCCTGTACGCTGGGAGGCAGCTCATAAGTCCCAGTGTAAGCTCTAGATCAATGGATTTCACAAGTGACCAAATGCTGACTTGTCCTGCTTGTGGGTTTTGGTTCCCCAATGAATATTTGCAAAACGACTTATTATCAAGGGCTTTCCGAGAGCGCACATCTTTCGCCTGTGCTTTTTGTTTGCATTTGTTTTGTTTAATTGCTTCCCAGTTCCCGTTCATGTGCATTTCTTCGGCTTGTTTAATTTTTAAACCGACCATGTGATTTGATACTGTCAACTCGTCCACATATTTGCTAGGGAATGGAAACCCCCGAACTATGTCCTGGAAGGATTTTAACAAGCACATCAACAAAAATATCAGACGAGTGAAAGCGTTAAAAGGTGTTAATAAGTTTTGGACTGAAATTATTAGAGAAAACAATTTGTACTCACTGGGCATAAACTTAATGTTGGGATTTTCATTTCCTGACATTTTCGATAGACTTTTTTGGCGAAAGAATCATTAAGTGCAATTCCCGAATCCTCAGGTTCAACGGAGCATGATCTTTTGAATGGTTTGACAGATCCAAGAATGATCACTTCTTTCACCTTGCTCGAAAAAAGATCAGGGTTGGTGTCTATTACTTCAGATACATCACCAAGACAAGCGGTGCACATGAGAACAAGGGACTTATCAGGCGCTGTCGTCAAAGTTCTTAAAATTAGTTCAACTCCTGTGTTGTTGACGTGAGGCGAGGGTTTTCCATATTCAGCCTGAAATATCGCGGAATCAGTACCGTCAGAAGACGTAACACCACTGAATGCCACGGGGACATCAGATAATAATAGACTGTCAAGTGCTCCACGCGCTATATCGGCCCTTTCTACCTGAGGAGGACTCACTGCAACTACTGCTATGAGCTTGAGCATTCCCATCTGTTCAAGGGAAGCTGCCACTGATAGCATGTATTCGTCACTGGCACGGCGACCGATATCTGCACATACAATAACATGTTCCTTTCCACTTTCTGGTTGTATAGGCGGGATTGGCATGTCAAGAGTGGACTTTCTTTGGAGGCGTGAAGCGTTGGTGAGTTCAATCAGCTCAGTTTCAATGCCTTTCTTTCGCTTCATGTTTTCCTTCCCAAAATTCATGCTGTGGATCGAGAGTGCGCGTTCATACATAGAACGGGCTTTGTTAATATCTCCTGTGACACGAAGAGCATTTCCAAAGTTAATCTGAAACATATTGAAAAAAAGAGAAAATGTTGAGTTTCATCGGGATTGATGAGGTGAAAGTTTTCTTGTAATCATAGCAATCACTCACAAGATTCGGGATCAAATTGGCATGATTCTTTGAAAATACAATTTCACATCTGGAAAAGTTGAGGACAAGAGAAAATATTGAGTTTCATTGGAATCCATGAAGTAAATGATTTCTTTTGCAATAGTTGTAAGCACTTACATTTCAAGGCATTCTTCTAGCAACTCTAATGCATCGAATGATCTTCCGGTTGAATGATAACATGACGCTAACACACTTAATGCATGTGCATAGGCAGGATGGCGTGGTCCGAACACATGCTGTCGAATTTGAACTGCATGCATTCCCAAAGGAATCCCTTCTTTGCCACGCTCTAATGCCTGTAAAGCATCCGCACAATAGTTTAAGGATTCAGATACAAGACTATGATGAAAATCTAAGTGCTCGACTCGGGCAGCTAGGGCTTTTTTGTGTAGATTGTAAGCTTTGGAGAAATCCCCCAGTCCTGAAAGAGTGCACCCCAGTTGTGTGAACGACATCGCCAGTTCCAGAATCGTGCATGTACCTAACTCTACTGCCAAACTGCGATACCCTAAAGCCTCTGAATGGAGAGTTTCTGCCTTGGCCAAATTTCCACCCTTTCTTAGAATTTCTGCATAGGTAGCAACATGATTGGCCAACCATACCCGTGAGTGAGATTCTTGGTTCTCTCTTGCAATAGGAAGTGCACGCTCATATAGCTCCATTGCTTCGCGATATTTACTTTGAGCTTGTTTCAGGGTGGCCAAAGCTGTGATGACTTGTAAATATGTATCCTTGTATTCTACACTCTTTTGATCTTCTTCTGGTACATCCAGGACTGCCTTTAAGCAATGCTCTAACTCATCCTCTGCATCTTGGTATCGAACAAGCTCGCGAAGGCACCATCCTCTGGAGATACGAGGAGACAGTAACTGTTGCAATGAAGGCGTTGTTTCGAATTTTTGGAGACATATCTCGGCTTGCTTGTACATATTCTCTGCCCCCATGAAGTCGAGATTTTTCTCTGCCTTCTTACCAGCATCCATATATTGCGAAAGCGCTTCGTCCCATCTATCAGCCATTGCATAGTGCCTTGCAAATTGTGCGTCTCCCTTAACGTGCTCTAGTGTTAGCGGGTTTAATGACGCAGCAATGCGTCCATGTATTTCTACCCGTTCATTCGATATAATGATCGATTCCACTGCCTCAAACACAGCATGGTGTTTCCACTTGTAGCAGCCATCATCATGTTTTTCGAATATGCCATGCGAAGCTATCACAGACAGGAGAGACTCATAAAAGCCTTCATACCTCAACGCTTCAAACTTCTCGACATGGAAGGTCGTTCCTAAACAGCACGCAACTTTTAGTGCATCAAACTCCTCATGAGGAAGATTATTTATTACCTCCAAGATTTCCTCATTCAGCTCGACTGGAAGGATATCTGCCACAGGAACTGATTCATTCCGATTAGCCAAATTCAACGATACCGCATTGCGAGTTTCGTCAATTTCGATCATTTTTTTTCGAATGGCCCAGAGAATGGCCCGCTCTGTGAAAAGGGGGCACCCTCTAGTACGCTCGTACACTCCATCGATGACATCTAGATCAGTGCGCATATTCCTATCAATGGAATTAGGATCACAAAATAGCGCGCGGATATATCCCTCCATATCATCTTTTTCCATCTTTTTCATATGAACTGAGACAGTCATTTCGAGGAGACCTTTTGGAATATCCAATTGTTTTCGGGACAGAGCAACCATGATCATTTGCGGACATTGTTTGCGTGCGGCTAGGAGAAGCTCTTCCATGAGACAAAGCGAGCTAGAATCAATATCGTCACCATCGCCATCAGCTTCAAAGACCAGCATTACAGGTTGAAGAGGTATCATAATTTTGAGCAGTGAGTCCACTAGATCCTTAATCATAGCAGTGGGGTTCCGCCCTTTCAGCAGACTGAGCAACTCATTGTTCATGACTTCTGGGAGTATTCTTCCAATCATCAACTGGTCTGATTTATTGAGAATTTTTCGTCTGATGAGCCGTTGAACAATCACATTGTCACTATTGGCTCCTTCCTCCAAACCATCGTCTGGGTCTACGGTAGAATCGCTTCTATGCGTAATGGAATCACATTTCTTCAATGCCACTGAGATTATTTCTCGAAAAGCATAAAATGAGGTTAATGCATCAATATCTGATCGGTAAGACCAAAGTGCAGTGAATTCCATTCCCTCAGATTGCACAGAATCAATCACATGATTGATTAATTTTGACTTTCCCGTGAAACGACCACCATGAACTGAGATAAAGCTAGCTTCCCCTTGATCTACAGCACATCCCATGACATCCCTAATCAGCTGAAAATGACCTTCATGGGAAGGTATGCCTACATAAGGCCGCGGATTGCTGAGTCCAAACATAGGATCTTTCTCTAGACGATGGTTCAATTCCAGCTGCTGTTGTTGCTGTTCTTCTTCTTGATGTATGTCATCGTCTGGGTTGCTCGACCCAATTCGCAGATATTTTAATGCAAGATTAGGTTTAGTGTCGGACGTGCTACCTGGTACTGCCATGGTAGAAGTACCCCCCGACAACACCTTCAGAGTTTTGTCCAATATTGTGTCCACATCCTCCTCTGTGAGGTGCTCTTCGACAGTCTCTTTCAATAGCGCTCTTACGGCATTCCCTGTGACAGCGCCCTTTTCTTTCATTCGCTTTTGAAGCTCTCTAAAAGAGGTGGTATCACCGGCGGTTAATGATATGTTATGTTTGACAACATTCACATTGCGTTTCACTGCAGATGCACGTTCTTTTGCATCGTTTTTACTGGTGTCATTGATATTGGGAAACACGTCATTCCCTCTATTACTATCGTCGAGGTTATCCAAACTTGTGTTGGATGGGCTCTTTCCGACTGTGAACGATCCTGAGAGAGGAAAATTGGAGTTCGATGTGCTCTTGCTAATGAGCCTGTTGGTTGTGAAGGAGTTGGAGATCGATAGCCGGCGCCTTCTGCCACCGGTATCATCGCCAAAGCTTGTATCTTCTGAATTCATCGATGATCGCCTGCTATTCAAATTTTTCGTGGATTCACTTTCAGATGGAACTTGTTTATTACCCAGATTGATCGAGGACATTAACCGAGAAGCCGCATTTCTTCGCCCCCCTGCCGACTCTTCCGAATTTGTAGATGATCGCCTACTATGGATATTTCGTGTGCGTTCATCTTCAAATATAACACCTTTGTCGCCAAGGTTGATCGAGCCAAGATTGATCGAGGACATGATCCGAGAAGCCGCATTTCTTCGCCCCACTGTCGACTCTTCCGAATTCGTAGATGATCGCCTACTATGGATATCTCTTGTGTGATCATCTTCAAAAATAACATTTTTGTTGCCGAGATTGATCGAGGACATGATTCGAGACGCCGCTTTTCTTGCCCCCAACAATTGAGAGGAATTGGGAGACGAGTCGGTGGCTGATGTAATGGAGTAGGAAGATACATCTGATTTTTGTCGGTTGATGGACGCTTGTCTTTGTTGTGGTGGCAAATAAATGCCAACATCCGCATCTCCGTCATCTACTGCCCCACCTAACCCTGAGTCATCAACCCCATCGTTGTCATTCTTGCTCTCACCCCCCCTCCATTTGTCATCATCACTAATCATGACCTTTGATAAATCAAATGATGTTCTAGATTCTTCCGACGACACCGATAATTCATCTTCACTCAATCCAACATCCACACCCTGATCCCCATACCCATCCACATTTCTCACACTCCGATGCATCTTTCTACTCATTGTATATAAATTCACATTATTCGCTTCCTCATACCGCTGTTCATGGACAATATTGTTTAATTTTTCTTCTGCACCACCACCATCGTCACTATCGATTCCCATGATGCCCCCCCCCACTACACGGCCGCCTCGGACAATGCCCCCGATGAATTTTTGGGCTCGGACTAGAGTTTCGCCTAGCTGGTTGCCATCATCGTCCCCGGAGGAGAGGGAGTCGTCATCATTTATGATATTTATGTGGGTGTTCATGATGCAATGCACTTTTTTGTGTATGACTGAAAAGAGTTTGTTTTGATAATTGTTGTATATGAGCAATTTTTAATATTTCTGTGCTAAACGCCTTAAATATCTATTGCATGACAAAGCAGTCGTGATGTTGAAGGAAGGTGATAAATACATTTCTTTGTTCATACCACATTATTTTTTATTTGACTGCAAAAAGTATTAACGTGTTGTAGTATTTTGGCCATTGAAAAAACAAAAGCGCAAGAAATAGTGAGAACTAAAAATTGAACAATTTAAAAGAAAAAAATAGAAATAATAATCAAAGTTATTGCATAAATTTCACAATCATAACGCAAAAAAGATTTATAAAATAAATAATGAGAAGCTTGCCTAAATTTTTCCACCAAAATATCTCTATGTCGTTCGTTTCAGCTCAAACTTATGATCTTGACGAAGAAATAACTAATAGACCCACAAAAAGCAATGATTCGTCACGAGAAAATAAATCAAGAGACGACAAACAATGTAGGGCGTGAGCAATGATAAAAAATAATATCAAGGTGGAAAAATAACGAAATACAACTACCAACAAAATCACCCACGCACATCATGCATCATGCCCCCTGTCGCTCATACACACACAATCAAAGCACACGTGCATCCAAATGCACATTCATCCGCAATTTGAATAAAAAAAGAGAAACGCATCCGCAAAATTAAATGTTCGAACAGACGTGTTGGCTCACCTGCGAACCACGGACCCATCAAAGACAGCCAATGCTAGCTATACAGTGCATGCCAGCAACGTTGAAATGAAACGGTCGCAGCCTGATATTAGCCACGATGGAGTCTACTCTATTCGCTGCGTCGTTCCACCTCCGACAGAAGTTGGTGATAATAATATTTGTATTACAATATGTGTTTTTTACGATAATGTTGTTACCATAGCCGGCCGTTCCGCGCCGATTCACGATGCACCGCGCTCGACTGCGCTCGATACCCTGGTGGAAGATCCCCGAAATCGCTTGTCGTGGGGGCTGTGCGCCCTTTATGCGCACACGCTTGCGCGCATCTCGTTCCACGCTAACATTGAACAGAAATAATTTTGGAAATATATAG
>JALLAR010001187.1:0-10553 GCA_036939335.1 Conticribra guillardii
AGCTGACGCTGTGGTTCCAGGTGGAACATTTGCCAAAATAGTATCTCTTCCAACAATGAAATCGTAAGCAGAAAGCAGGCGCAGTGCTTGCATGTTAATACCACTCTATTGGTCTCCTGAGCAAGCCGTGACCGGTTTATTTATCCACGCACATGCCAAAGCCAACACTTGATACACATATTCAACAACAATGCAACCACATCATACTCAAAGCATATTTGTTGTCGGAGGCTTTTTAAAGCATCTTGAAAGCACAGGTAAGAGTTGTTTTTGACCTTGCCCCCAACCCCCCAGGAGCATTGTATTGGATCGTCGTCGGCATCATCATGTTGTGGCAGGGAACTAGACCAAAGTCTCCTCCATCTCCTTGCTAAATGGTGGCATGTATTTGGCTGGGTCACACTGGGCGATTGAGTTCAGTTCTTTCATCCCTCACTCTTGCTTTCAAAAAAGCAATGATTAACCATGAAAATAAAAGGAACAGATAACAATCACACGCACAAACATAGCAGCAAAATATGACAAAGATGGTTGAAATGAAAGGCTCCCGGTCAGACTAGCCACAGCTGCCTCCTATGCAGATGGCAGAGCGTCTTCGGCTGAGTCATGCTGTATGCTGTGCAGGTGAGTTCAGTCCATCCTACCAGTCCGAAGCCCGACCACTTACATGTAGTACATGGAAAGTAAATACTCCAGCTGCTTCTACATAGGATTTTTGTAAGTATGAATTGAAGCTCTTTTCAAGAACTAGAGAGTGATATGCGTTTCATAAAAATCACACCCCAGGATCAAATTAAAATAGATGCCTAAAGCAGTGTCAATTTTCAACATTTTGAAACCAAACATTTATCAACGGATTTTAGTTGCACACACGTTCTCAAAAAAAATAACTATCTACCTCTATTTACCTACATACATTTATACCTACATATGATGATCTAAAATGAGGCCCTATATTACTTGTACTGTGTGTGTATGAAAAAAATTATCGCACCTACATTATTTAACATGGCAGCAGCAACAAACTTTGGTGCAGATGGTTGAAATGAACATCTCTGGATCGAACTTGGAGTAAATGTGGATACTGATGATCTACACTTGAATAATTATTATTAAATCAATACAGCCGTTTGTAGTATTCTAATATTAGTTTTAATTTAATTTTATAATTGGTATTTCATCTATTTCTTGACTTGGCAGGAGATTATATTGGTAATGGCAGGTGTAACCAAACTTGCCTCAGCCAAAGACATACATCCCCCGTCTGATGAGGAGATAGAGAAGGCTGTGGTGAAGCCACTGGCAAACCTGGCAACACCGCATTTTAGGTGCCAAACTCACCATGGAGTTTCAGCTGTAGAAGTCCCAATGAATGTACTCTAAAATTTCAGTTTTATTATTATTATCTACTGTATTGTTTTCAGACATATTGATCTCTTCGCCATCCAAGATTCAAGGTTGCTTTGGAAAAAATGATGAATTGAAAATTGTTGTGATTGTGCTTGTGCTTGCACCCATCACCTATCACCCATCAAAGTCCAAAGAAGTTGCATATAAAGATAATGCATGTACCTGGTTTGTGAAAAGTTTTCCATTAGCCAAACATCATCCTAGATGTCACTTTTAAATTCATTTTCAATGGTGCACATTAACTGGCCAGTATCTGATCCCTTAGTTGCATCTGTCCTTTAGGGACTTTCATATTTTTCTCCGATTTGGGCACATGAACGGGACTTTTTTTCCAGTCCCAGTCCTTTCCGTCCCCAAGAGGACTAATGGATTTTGGCCATCTCAAAAATGCGGGACGGAAAAGACTTCTACTAACTAATTGCTAGTGAATGTATTTGTCCCGTACCCCAATTGATCAAGGACTGATTTTTTCCATCCTGTCCCCAAAAGTTGGCCATCCTTTGGGATTTGGGGATGCTGGGGGGCTTTTAGGGACTTCTCAAAAAGTCTCTGGGACAAATGCAACTAAGTCTGATCCTGAGCCTGAGCTGACCTCTGACCAGTGCTCCAAGTTCCAGCTCAAAGCTCATTCAGAAGACAGAAGACGAGCCAATATTGTATGTATTTCCAATGAGATTTGATCCTAGAAAGCCATCATGTTTCTATAGAACAAATTCAAATGCTCGTGCAATTATTATTCACAATATTATTTATGGAAAGTGCCATTTCGCAATTGGAGTATTGGGTGTTGACTTGGTGATATCTTTGAGCAGGTACATTCAATGGGTTTCTTTACAGCAGCTAGATGATGATGTTGTGAAGTGCAGGACACCCAAAGTATACATCATGCTGTGTTGACAGAAGGGATAGCTTAAATGTCAAATACTGACCATAATTTGGACAAAGAATCATCTAGACAATGATATATTATTGTGAGGGAAATAGGTTGTCCTTGGTTGTGAGGGTATCCTGTTAGTGATAGCAAAATACCCTGATTTTTATAAGAGACATTGGCTGAGAGTGTCTGGAAAGCAGGTAGAGTGTACTGGAGTAATTTAGTGTGTGAATCCATCCCTCCGTTGCTATGGAATGGTCTAGTAAAGGCAAGAATACAGTGGCAGTGTCAAAATTTTGAAATGTGGAAAAATTGAGGTGTTCTAAGTGAAAATGAATATTTCTTGAGGCTTGAGGAGGTGCCTCATACCTCAAACAGAAAATTGACAGAAACAAAATTATTCGGTCTTAGTATATCATTGAACTGAGTTTTATTATTTTACATTACTATATTTGCACTCAGCATTGACTTTTGGAACACACATTTAAAAAAATCAAAAATATTTTAAGAAGTGTATCAGGTTGAATGCTCATGAAAAAGTGTAAAGATATTATGACATGAATACGATCAACCTGATAGTAAAAAAATGAGTACTATCTGTATCAGGACTGGATAAAAGTGATGATTAATAATATCACAAAGGATGAAGAAACAACAATTTGTAAATATTGTTCTATTTTTGATCAGCCTTGCTTTGCCTAGTTGTTTTGAAATTTGTGGTCCAGTTTTTCAAAATCGCAACAAGATGCTGGTAGTAAAATATTTGCAGTGCATATTTTTGGGTAATGAACGATCAATGCTAATAAAAAATATGATCCACCTAGATAGAAGTAACACAAAGAACAAAGAAGGTAATGCAGTAATTTTGAAGTTTATTCAGAACATTTTTAAATTACTTTTTAGTTGCATTGCTGCTGGGCATAGCAGTTTTCATTTTCTGCTGCCAATGCATCCATCACTTCAGTTGTAATGCCTGGACCCCACTTCTTTTTGGTGGATTGCCGGGTGCATTTGTTTTGTTTTTATTGCTGTTTTGGTTTGAATCTGGTTTTATTTGATTATAATACAATATGGTTCTATTCTGTTGCTGTGTTGTTTATTTCAAGGGATTTGGGTTGCCTGGTTGGTAGTACTGGTAGTCATGAATGTTCCGGACATTTCCCGGACAAGTCCAAAAACCCATTATTTTGGATGGACCAGCATTTTTGAATGACACAAGTGATGATTGGTCTGATGAGTTCCACGTCCTGGTGGGCTTGTCTTGTTTCTGAGTCCTCATGAGTGGCACCTGACCACAGACTGCTGCCATGTCTATCAAAAATTGTGTGACAAATAAAATGAACTCAAAAAATGTTTCCTTTCTTTGCTATTGTATATAAATATATTTTGTGCATGATCTACTAGTAGCTAGAGCAAATTGTATGGCCTAAGTTACCCCTATATGCACATCCTATGTTGATGAGCACATATTTTGATTTTGTGACTGACTTGGCAGAAGAACACTCAATAATTGGAAGTTGAAAGGAGTTTGGATTAAATCTACAATAAACCTTTTGAATGAACTTATGTGGCAAACAGATCATTGATGATTCCAAAGTATTGGCATTGTTGGCATTACTTTAGTCACTTGATGTTTCTTTTGTATTAAGATGGTGGTTGCTTATTGCTCCATTTTTGTGGAAGATGCTGCTGAGTTCATTAACTTGGGTGTGCATTCACCAAAGCCGAGTGTTGAATTAATTTGATAACAAACAGTTTGAAATGATGGAAGCAAATTTGATTTAATAAGAAGCAAACTTGACTTTGATTCAACAATCAGTCTTTGATTATGGTCATTATGTGATATCAAAAGGATACCATAAATGACAATAAACTTGAATGCTGGTGATGGGATGAAATATTTCAATATTTCAAATTTGTGTGGAGGCTTTCATGGTTGTTGCAGCACAATAGTTGGTTGGAATAAGTCACAACAATATGTCAATGAATGGATGGTTCTGGTGTACAATGAAGCCAAAAGAATTCAATCAACAATCAACCCAATAAACTCTTGAGTATCAGTCAAAGCAGACACCACTTTTCAAAAATTGTTGGAAGATTCAAAGAGAAGCCACATGGCAAAATGAAATCACAACTCATACAGGGATTCTAGGAAGAGACAAAGCAACAATCAGCAACCTCATGAAGTATCATTCTTGTTTGATTCCTAATTTGTGATAATCAAAATTGACAACCTACAGTTGTAGTTTGCAGAATTGTGAGCTTTAGTTTAGTTCTATATACACCTAACATATTTTTCAAAACAACAACATAGAACTAGCATGATGTGCTCGAGAATAAAGCTTGTATCATTCTCAATTCTAAAAAATATGGAGAAAGGGGAGAATGGCATGCAACCATGCTGAGAAGAATACACTGTACAGCCATGGTATCAGTTTACAGAATGGTGCAAATTGCTACTGTTCATCTCTACCTCTGCAGCTTAGTAAAGATAAAGGATGGATGGGAGTATAGTATAATATACTTGAATTGAATGTTCCAGCTTGTGCAAATGATTGGTTGGGAACAAAACAGTTACCTTCTTGTGAAGCACTTTATTATTTGTGTAGAGCATGTTTGTTGAAATATATAATTTTGCTTTAGGATTTTTGTTGCTCGATTATCTTATGTAATTACAACATTGCTCTTGGCACATAAAGAAGCTGGCTCAAAAAAATGGTTCATTGTCTCTACTTCAAAGCTAACCAAGCAGCCAAATTTGGTGATAGAAGCAGGAAGCAGACTCATAATAGAGCAGATTCTGCTTGTAATGAGCTGACAATTACAATCAAAAAATCATAATTCACCACTTTCTTTGACTTAGAAGAATAGTTGTAACCAAAGTAGTATTCAGTATTCATGTCAATTAGAGTTGCTGAAATAGATTTTTCACGCATCACATGTGTTGTTGTAGAACCCCGCCTGTAGCTTTGTCTTGTTCTTGTTCTTGTGCTTGCAGTGCTTGGTTGCAAGAGCATTTATAACAAGATAAATATCTGCCGCATAATTTCAAGTAAGCATTGTTAAGATGGTACTATTCCACACTTTGTGCTGACAGGTTGCATCCTTTGTATGCATCGTGGATGTACATGTTGGTCTTGGAGATGATTGGTGGGGGTGCTGAGACCAATTTCTGTTGCAATTTTATTGAACATAATATTGTCAAGTTTTGATTGTGTTGGAAACACACTGGGGTGCTACATACACAACTTTGTTGAGAAGACTTGAAGAGTCACCATAACTGTATTAGCATCAACTAGATATTGCTGCAATGATCTTGCACTTGTGTAGCTCTTTTGGGAAGAGCCACATGGAATAGACCATTGGGAAGTATTGGTACAATAGAACATGGTATTTGCTAGATAGGATACTGTACAAGGCTCACAGCTAGTCAAACATAGACGATGGCACTCCTGTGATGTAGTTGAAAAGTGTCATGACATTGAATGTATTGTTAAATATTGCTTCACTTCACAAGTTGAGCTCAGACATGTCTCCACCAACCTCTGATAGTCAATTGCAAAAAATATTCAAAATAAGAGATGGATGGTCTTGCAAATCGCCAAAGACTTGTACCAGTTTTTCTGTACTCCCAAGCTAGCTGTATGGTCTAAAATCTAAATTATTCTTAGTAAAAAGAAGAAGTAGGTATGTCCTCTTGTGATCTTGTCCCTGCCCCTGTCCTGACTCAATCACCAGTAAAACAGCACACATCCCAGACATATCCAAACACCAACTTTTCACTGAATTTTGGACAAGTAAAAAATGACATATTCCCAATGAAGCAAATACATCAAAACACTCACTTCTTGTACCTCTCATTAACTCTTACAAACAAGACAATCCCCTCATCATCACATCCAACTGTATGTGTTGACCCTTATATGTGGATGCATGCATCCTTGACCAACTTCCTAGCCCATTGTGCCAACACAACACAAGGTTTTTCCTCCACAATTTTTGAACTAGCACTCTCTATCTTGTATGGATGCCCCAAATATGGATATTGTGAAGACTGGTAGTGTTTGCATAGCATAGTCATGATACTATTTAATATCCGAAGTTATTTTTTTAAATATCTGAGTTTTTGTTTTGGAGTAAAGTGACCTTGTTGTGCAATTATATTGAATCGTGTCTACTTCCAACATAGCATCTACACCTCAAATGATGTAGAGTCTATGGCATTCCCCTCAGAACCCAGAACCATAGTCAATTGAGTAGCTTTGGCATAAATTTTTAGTGTTAAGGAGCAGTACAACAGAAAGGAGATATTGGTCACTGTACTCATTAAAAATGAATCAAGGAAATGTATGATGGCTACTTTCATCCAGCACGTGTCTATAAAATACCAACTGGTAAGGGTGTTATACTTTGATACAAACCACCTTCATTGACATCAAAGTTGAAATAAGTACACAATCAAACATTACAGTTGTATAATATTTGCATTCTGCCCTATTCTTTGACACTGACAATCATGTTATGTCTCTGGGAAGGGCCCAGTCATATCCAAAGTAAAGTTGAATGGATTACTCATCGAATCAAGTGCAGTCAAAAACAGTATATCCATCTAATTCAGATTTGTCCATACAGGATTGGTATTGGTATTATCGGCCCCTTCCCATGGACAAATATTGGCACCCAGCACCCTTGACAACTTTCAAGTCTTTCTTGGTTCTTGGTTCTTGGTATATTGGTTCAGATTCAGGTTCAGGTTCAGGTTCAGGTTCAGGTTCAGGTCCAGGTCCAGGTCCAGGTCCAGGTCCAGGTCCAGGTCCAGGTCCAGGTCCAGGTCCAGGTTCTCTGCAAAAATATGACACCAGGCAAGATGGCGCCATATCTGTTTCTATTGCCTATTGCCCATCACTGTAATATTTTCAACAACTTGTTGGGGGGGCATTTACTTTGCAAACTAGCTTTCTCTTGTCACCTAGATCATAATGCAGAAATATCACTCTCCACCTGCTGAGTTTGCAGAAAGAGTACCTGGATTTGATGAAAGATTGCAAGCAAGAGGCAATAGCAAGAACCAGAAACTGGGCAGGTGGTTAGACTGATATGTTGGGGAATATTATAGCATTCATTATCAGCATTTCCCCTTTTGATCACCTTTTGTTTTTGCAAATTCAAACACAAAGGCTCCTTTACATTTACTCCAACTACCAACTAATATGCTGAACATGAGCATTCAAAATGTATCTGGATCCCCAGGTGATCAAAGTACACCCATGACTAAGAAAACAACGCAAAAATGCAGACTCTCCATCTTCATCATTAAAAAAGCTCACACATTTTTCATTCCACTAAACTCCAATAGCCATCTTTTACTTGCCTATTGAGCTGAATGCATCCCCTTCTCTTTCTTCTCTGCGGTGGCTTGTTTCGTTCCTCATGTCATAAACTGATTGATCTGGTGGATGATTTTGTCAGACATGTGGTACTTCCTCATTCAGAATAGGTGAAGAAGCATACTGTATACTTGAGAAATGGGGGCTAGAGCTAGAGATGGGGGTGTTTGCCAATATAATAATAATACTATTTATCCCTTGAGGTTACAGCCCAAATGACAATTCCTTGACAAACAGTTGCTTAAATTTCCAAAGGCAAAGTAAGACAACACAAATGGTCAAAGTTCTCATTGTCAGCATTGCATTTTTTCATGTCCTTTCTTGCAAGTTACATCTCATGGTGCTTCTTCTCAATTACATTATTTCATATCTAGGTGATCCCTCTTGCTCTTGAGTACATTAACATTATCAACAAACCAGGTTGAAGCAGTTAGCAGGTTGATGCTATACTGAGAACATGAAAGTTCTGACAGCTAATATGAAGTGACTTAAAGTCCACAAGAATGGTTTAAGTAAGGTTTGTCATCTGAATCTTGGATTGGAACAGGAACAGCATTCTAAATCTATTGTCTTATTCTTCTCATTTCTCCCTTCCCCCTTCCCTTGGTACATGACCACAGTGTCACATTATTTCATATTTACAGTGTATACCAATAGGTGGATTTCCTTGACCGTGCACCCCCACTAATTCAAAATGAGTAATCTACTATATTAATGTAACATGTAACATGATGCGAGTTGATGAACTACAATATAAACTACATCTCTTGCTACTCTGTTGATAATAAATTTCACTGTATGAAAAGTGTCAAAGTTTGGGGAAAGTTTTACAGTTTTAGACTCAAAATTATTAAGGGGAACCAAGAACCAAGAAGAAGCATTGCACCAATCAACAGGATAATTCTATATCCAAACATTGAATGAGCCTCAATACTAGTAGCACTTTTGTTGGTACCTGCAAAATTATCTATTACTACTACACCTCCACTAAAAGTTGTAGTCAATAATACACGGATCAATACTACTTGTAAAAAAAGGAACTGAAAGTGGTCACTTGTCAAAGTTGCTACAATAATAAAATTGTTACTCTAGGTTTTATGCCACAACAAGATATTTACATATCCAAACACTGAATGAATGCCAATGGTGTCATGCTTGTGTTGGTCCTAGTGGTACCTTTCTAAATCATCTCTAAACTGACACTAGTACAAGCTTGTAGCCTATAACACACAAATCAATACTCTATGTCAATTGCCAAAGTTGCCAAAACAAAATTAGATGTTATGCCACAATATATATATATATATATATATATTTATATATATATTACAGTGTATAACTTGATGCACCCATACATGGGTTGTATGATCATTTACTCAATATAACATTCTTTGGTGCATTACAATTTGAAAAGATGATGTATAGATGGGAGGCATGAATACCAGTGTTGTTTATAGTATATGATTTTGAAAGATGTTCTGTACTTCATGAAATATTCACATCGTCAACTCAACACATGAATTTCTTTAAAACCAATCAGTCCACCAACACCAACTGCAACACATAATCATTTTTTGGGAAGTTCCACATTGGAGGTAGTAAGTAGTACAATAGTACAAAATTACGGAAATGAGAGACCCTTTAGCAGTGGTTCTGTGATAGTGCTGGTGGATACAGAGCTGAGAGCTGGAGGGGCTTGGACTGATATGACTTGACCTTGACCCTTGACAACTGATTACTTTAGATGACAGATGAGACAAACATATAAGGGGTTTAAATAGGAGTGTTATTCATATTGGGCAAATGCATACATTTTTTGGTGAGACAAGAATGAAAAATGAGTAAGCAACATGAGCTATAACAACCTGTTATTTTTTTAACATTTGTCAGTTTATTTGGTAAGAGTAGCAAAAATTGGATTTATTATAACACAATTTGCCGGCAGATTTTTCATGTATGCAAAATCAAGTTTTCTATGGGAGTTGCAATATGGTATCATGTACTTCAACCAATTTTTCAGTGTCCTAGAAAGAATTCTGAATTGAGCCTCAAATAATTTGACAGCATTGTACTAGATATTCCATCAGGAATGATGTATTGGCATCAGCTGCCTACATAACTTTGTCTTACATTATTTTCAAATCTGGCTCCTGGCTCAATGTAGCTTTGAAATCAGCACTTGGATCAGTGAGCTTAGCTTTGTGTGTGCTTGACATTAATAGTGGCCACATTGTAAGAAGAGACTGAGTTTGGTAACAGTCACGACAAACCATACTTCATTGCCATGGATTATGACTCATCATTATTTCAGTTGACATACAGACTCCTCATATAGAAAAGCTTCTCAAAATATCAAAAGGATCCAAAGATAAATACAGCAGCTCTTAGCTCTTTACACAACATTTTTGTGCCACAGGGGAGAGAGGAGAATTTAGTGTACAATAATGGAAATAATGATGAGTTCAAGTGGAGAGCCTCAGACAAAAATTGGGGAAGAATGGAAGGAGCTCTTGGAAATTGGAAAGCCAATACTCTAACAATAATGGGTACAATTGCGATGGGAATGGGGATACTGAATGCATTATAAAACAGTATGGGTTTTAGGGTCAAATCGATGCAATTTAATTCCCATGTAAAACGTACATAGGAGTAACTACCTTTTTTGGTTCGGACCGGCGTTGCATCAAATTAGAACACCTATTCAATTCCACATATTCCTACATGGTAAAAATTGCAAAAAAAATTAACAATTTACGCTCGCACGTGTAAAACTGCTTAGACTTAGATTAAAATATATATATATAATGTTAATCCCAACTTTATTAACGTTAACAGGATTAGTGCTATTAGGTACAATTGGGAATAATCTCGATTTAAAAAAC
>JALLAR010001188.1:0-10551 GCA_036939335.1 Conticribra guillardii
TGGTGTTGTTGGTGTTGTTGGTGTTGTTGGTGTTGTTGGTGTTGTTGGTGTTGTTTGTGTACTTACCGCCCTCATTGCTGCCCAACACCCTCGTGCAAATAATCTTGAACACGAATCACCTTATAGATATGTGATCATTCCACCCACATTGATCAAGACAGATCAAATTCCTACACATGTACAAGAGGTATAAACAATACCTACACTACAGCATACAGCATCGTTGCTGCTGGTCTGCTTTGATGGAAAAGAATGACAAAAGTAATGTCTGCCATAGTTAGGTAATTTACTAAAATAAATTTTATATTTCATATCTCATGTCTTAACGGAAGTGGATTCCCGCGAACTTGTTAATATCAGGTTGGAGACATTTTGACCATTGCTGCCTGAGCAAGCTTTGCTTGCATTTGGGGAGGGATACAAACAGATCATCAGAATCTGTTGTCAAGCATTCAATTTTGGAACGAATAATTGGATCACATGGTATCGTAGTATAGAGTCTCTATATCTTTCCAAAATACATTCGACTCTTTGCTCGTGCCATTGATGGAATCAAGGCTTTCTCACATGTAAGCTTGTGAGAGCATGAAGACCTTCTGCTCAATGTAGGTAGTCTGACAGTCAGCAGAAGTGGCTTGATTACCACCTGGGTCAATTGTAGGTTTAACATCTTCCATGATGGTGGTTGCATTATTGCTATCAGAAGACGATGTGTTTGCTTTAGTCACGGTGATAAAATAATAGCTATGCTCATTGATGATTGTCAAGAGATGGAGCAGAATATTATTTTTTCATGGGAGATTCTCTCTGATGCACCATTTTCAGTCACTATAGGAATTAATGTAATAAAATTGTGTAGACTACACAACTATTTTTCGCAGGAATTAATATTAGAAAGTAGATTTCTCAGGTGTAAACGTTTACACTCGGGTATATTGAGTCAATATACACCTGAGTGTAAAAGTTTACATTTTTTGGGTGTAGTTTTGCAACTGCATGGCCAAAAAGTGACTTTCGAGTCTATCTTGTCTGTCTGCTTAGTTGTAGAAGTCCTTTGGTCACCACCCCCAAAATCTGAGCATTTTGGGGACTTTTTGGGGACTACAAAAAAGTCCCCACAAAAACTGGTCCTCTTACCCAGGACTTCACGTTTTTGTCTTCTGGATGTTCAGGACAAAAAGGACTTTTCCCAGGACTCTACTAACTAATTGCTAGTAATTCAAATTTGTCCTTTGGGGAGGAATAAAAAAGTCCCGGTCCCCAAAAGTAGTCATGTCCCCAAGAATCTGGGGACCATAGGACTATTTTGGGGACTTTTTGAAAAGTCCCTGGGACTTCTACAACTAAACTGGGGTCCAATGGACTGTTTCAGGGACTTTTTGAAAAGTCCCCAGAACTTCTACAACTAAGCTCGCAAAAGTAAAAGTAAGAATTACTAAGCCAATACCTAAGTAAGCTCTAAGTACAAGTAATTCGAAGTAAACCAACATCTAAGTAAGCCTAAGTACAAGTAATCATAAGTAAGCCAATACCTATGTATGTAAACAGTAAACCTAAGTACAAGTAATCTTAATCTTTAGCAAGCCAATACTTACTTGTGCTCTAAGTAAAAGTAAGCCTAAGTAGCCTCCCCCACAATGACTTTACATTTACTTAGAAGTTGACTTTGCGTTTATTTGAAACCCCGAAGAAGAGGAGGCTGACATTATTTCGTAATTGCATTGTCAGCCATTTAGTCCCAAATTCTCACTGCTTCGACTTGGGCACTAGCAACCAATGGAAAGAAACATCAATCTAGTGTGTCTTCATATTATTATACTATACATATACTACTAAATGTTAGACAAGATATATCAAGAATATACTATCTACTTGCCATTTAGACCGTGGATAGCACATTTCATGATAAATAGGAGTATACTTTTTGGCAGGTGTGGTGCTGCCTAATGCTAATGCCAAATGCAAACGAAGCCAGTTGTGGTGGTGGTGGTGATGATGGGCTGCTCACACTCACACTCTAACTCTAATAAGCTGCACTCAACTATGAGATGGAGAGGTATATTTTGGGCAAAATCATGTTCCAGTAATTAAAAATGAAGTGTCATTATTTTTTGACCTCAAATGCAAGATGTAGTACTACTACCACTCTCTAGAGAGGTAGAATACACTATCATCTATCCAAGCTTCTGTAGAAGTGAGAGCTCTCTTCTCTTCTCCCAAGGAAAAAATAATAATAATGAGTATGTCCGCGCCAGGATTGAATCATACGGAATTAAAATATATTCTTTTGTACATAGGATCAAGTATGTCTTGTACACGAATTTCAAAACCCCGTAGTACAATATCGTACTAGTACTGTAAAAAATAATGTTTTTTTTATTCATTCCCTTTTGTTGTTGGCGCATTCAATTGCCGCCGGCCATCGTCATTGATTCCGCCCCTGCCTACTACTTTTACTACTCTACTCTGCGGTAGAGAGAGGTAATAATCGATTGTACTGTAACCCCTACAATATTTCTACCACCAGAATGAGCCGCCGCTCCAACATCCGCGTCAATATTGCCGCAGGAGTAAGTAACGTACCCGGCGGTCGTGCCCGTGGCGGCAAGGCTGGATCCTCTAGCTCAACGTCACCTATGCCCCCAGCATTTTACGAATTGGACCCCAAAAACCCCGCAAACTTGAAACGTTCTCTGGAAAGGAATGATTTCGAATTGGCGGCGCTTTCGAAATTGCATTTATCGTTGAGAATTTTGCGCGAGGCCATTGTTGAGGAGTATGGGGAGGATGTGCTTATAGAGATTTCCGTCAAGGGTAGCCAAAACGCCATGGCTCCGATCAACGAGCTAGACAAAGCTAATGATTCCTTAGGCGCGGGAAAGGAAAAGAGCTCTGCCGACCGACTGGAACGTCTCTCCTCTGCCTTTCTCCTCCGGATGAAGTTGCGCAGGAGATTGCTCAACCGCCTTGCCCGTCGCCTCCACCGTGTAGCACATGTCATGGATGGCCAGAATGCTCAAGCCCCCTACCCACCAATGTACGGAGATCAGGTCCGAAGATTCGCTGATTTAGATGATGGTTCAGATGAGCCTCATGGCAAAGTTATTTATGATGATCAGGTGAAAGAATTTGACGAGAAAGAACAGAAGATCATCGAGCTGAGAAGTAAATTAGAAGAGCAACGCCAAAAGCGTGAAGTGGACGAGGTGCTCTTGATTGAAGAAACCGGGGAAAATAAAGTTAAGTTAAGCAAACCTGATGGCGATGAAGAAGAACACATCGAACCCGCCAAAGAAGAGAAAATCGAAACCGACGACAAGCCGACTGAACAAGAGGATGGGAATGAAAGAGAGGTAAGAGGCGAGGGGCAGTCAGATGCGATGGACACAAACGACGCTTCCACAGATGAGACAAGAGACGAATCAATGGATGTCGACAACGAACTAACCGAGAACAAATTCACGGATGTTGACAAAGAACCAACCGAGGAAAAATCCATGGAAGCTGACAAAGAATCAACTGAGGACAAAGACTTTGCCACAGATGCTACCACCTCTCCCAATGATAGGTGTATTGACAAACCTTCTGCTACCACCGTTGAACCATATTCCAATGCAAAAGTGAACTTATTGCTCAAGGGCGACGACAAGGATGCACCATTACTCAACCAAATGGTAGAGTTTGATGTTGGATATGACAAAGTTTTCACTTTGTCAGCCACACCAGCTCTGAATCCCAGTGAGATAGCAGCGACAACACCCCAAAAAGCAACAGCTGCAATGGTTACTTCCAAAGACATGAGCATAATAAAAGTCACCAAACCCATAACTGAAACCGTTGATGATCACGAAGTTAACGAAGAAGGCAAACACACACTCCCTGAAGGACAAGATGTACCACGAATACCTTTCCTTCCCACATTTATTGGTCAACTGATGGGACGAGACCGTGGGGAGGAGTGGAAACGATGGGTGAAAGAAATTTGTAATAAGATTCCGGATCAAGTTACCTTCGAGGATTTGAGAGCTGGGGATGAAAGGAGTGTGTTTCAGTTGGAATTGAGGCTAGAGCGTGCCAAAAGCACGAAGAGAAAGAGGCAGGAAGATGAAGCGAAAGAGGTGGAATCACACCTCCCAAATGAAGATAAAATTAGCGACGAAAGTGCTTCTGGAGAGACATCAGATGAGCAGATGAAGGAGGTACACGCCACAGCCAACCGTGGAAAAGGGAAGGTGCTACGCCGTAAGGATGAAGTCTTTGAAAACGATTCAGATGAGGATAATGCAGAATTAGATGATGAGAAATCCACGAACCGCGGAAAAGGCAAGGTGCTTTGCCGTAAGGATGAAGACTCCGAGAAAGAATCGGACGGTGACAATGTGGAATATGAAGACGATGGATCTGCCGACAGTGGACAAAATAAGAAGTTACGGCTGGATAATTCTAAGCAGGGAGAAGGACAAGATTCTGATACAGATAGTAGTATTGATGGTAATGTTGATAAGGTCCGACATGATGAAGGCATTGACAAAAGTGACAAAGAATGCGAAGAGGAAAATGAGCATCCAGAAGAAGCAGTCTCAGTTGCGAAGGAAAAATCTGGGGAAGAAGCAGAAGGGATTGAGAAAATTAATGACAACAAAGAGAGTAAACACGAAAGCATCAAAGCAGAGGATAAGGTCAAAGCAGAGATTGCTGAGGATGAAAGTAATGAGGATATTCCTCCAAAAGGAAACCCTAAATTTTTTTCACTGCTTCCAGTTCCATCTTTTCATGATCAGGATCTATTCCGCATAAGAAATCTTCAACGCGAAGTCATACTATCGGAGAAAAAAATGGATGTTGTACGCCAGCATGCAAAGAAGGACACTGAATACAAGAGCGCTTATGAGAAATCAACTGATCTCAACAATAAATTGAACGTGGTGCAGCAGAATTTAAACAAGCGGATTCAACAGAATCGTCTTGAAGTATCCAGTCTCATTGCAAATAACAAGAAAATCATTGCAAATTCGAGGGCACTATGGCAGAAACGGCATTATGAACGCCAGCAGGAACTAAGGATGTTTGGTGACTTTGGATATAATGCTCGAAACGAGTGCAAGGGCGTGCTGCAAGGTATGGTTGATCGTGTAGTAGTTCAATCAGTACCGGTATTGGATAATACTCCAAGATCAGTTGTCGCAAGCGTGCTTAGAGAAATGACTGATTCTGTGGACAGACGCTCTACAGAAGCTTATGCAAACTATCCACAATTTGTTGAGCCAAAATATCATACGGAGCACACCATGATCGCCAACAGAGAAACAGGGGAAACGATGGCTCAAATGCATCATCGGTTGGAGTCACAATTGAAGACTGAGTTAATTAGATTGCGTCAGCAGTTTGCTAAGGCTGAGGAACACCGAACGATTTGTTGGAATGTCCTTCAGAAAGCCAAGGCAGAACTGAACATGGGTCATATGGGGACAAATCCGAAATCAAAACCTCGAAGTGCAAGCCGCAAGAGTGGCGGAGGCAACAGAGCTGTTCGACCGACGCCTTCGGCTCCAGTTCGTTCCCAACAGATTGCGCATGTATCTTCATTCTCTCAAGCTGCTGCTTCTTCTACACATGTGGTAGCACCAGCGACACATGCCCCCCCTCAGAACATGGCAGCTTCCCTGACACAGATAAGGGCAGTAAAGCAAGAAGCTCCATCTAATTCAAATCTTCCACCAACTAATCTTTTTCCAGCCTCAAGCGCAGCGCGTAATCCATATCCAAGTACAGTTAATGTTCCAAATGCAGCTGCATCAGTAGAAAACCAAAACGACGATCAGCAGAAGGCTACATCTCTTTCCAAATACGGGTATGGAGATAGATATTCTCTAGATAATGTGAATGCCCGAAAATTATCAGACGGAACAGTCATTCCTGTGACTGCGCCGAAGCAACTGGACAATGGATTGTTTGCACGCCCCGCAGGTCGTCAGAGAAAGGGAATGGATTGGGATGCTGTTCGAGGATTTTGGGTTCCGGAAGGAACACTGCCGCCAGGACACGCAGGCGATGGCAGGTGAGGTATGAATCCTTGTGTTGTTCCAGGCTTCACGCAGGATCATGATTCATGACAAAGGATGTATTCGTCTTTTTTTGTCCTTTTCGACACGGAAGACTGAGAGTATACACGTTTCATTTCATAGAAAATATTACGTAAGAAATATGTTTTAATTTATTGTGGCACGGTAGATTCTTACTATTTGCATTTGAGTTGTCTCCAGTGCTACTACATTTTTTAAGAGAAGTGCTTTTGAACAACATTAATCTGCAATAATTTGGTTCATAGAAAATTATTCAATCCCTCTTAAGATTCCTTGGAACTTTTCGATACGGCAGCTTTCAAATGAAAAAGTGAATTTATGTAAACCCCTAGTTAGCTAGTTCCATAATACCAAAGCAGAGGAAAACTGTTAAATCAAACCCAAACACATCATCATTTCCAAATACGATTAGATGTCCAAATACCGTGAAATCACAGGTCTTGAATAAACAAATAGATCCCCACTCTTGTCTTCCACAACACGGATATCCTCATCAAAATATTTAACAGTGACACTGCAAGATGCACTTCGCCCCTTGTTCCACGGAAGAAACCTCCAAACACCTCCAACTGGGACTTTCACGCTCCATATCCATTCACCTAATCCAGAAAGTCCTGGGACAGGGCGAGCTGTTGTATAGTCCACTTCCATTTCAATGACTCCTCCGTCAGCAAGCTTCGCCTTGGAGGCTGTCACCACGCACCCACCAAAGGTCGGAAGGAGCTAATAGTTTTCATTTGATGTTGAAAGGGTTAACCAGAAAAGAATAAAACAATTCTTAGCTCAACGCACCATTTCGCAATTCTTTCCTGGGATAAAACACAATTGACATCGAAACATCTCACCTTAAACCAACCCAAGATGGGAATCACCGTCAAAGAAAAAATTGAGGTGTCAAATTCACTATACAAATAGCCACTCTCTGGATCAATCCTCTGCGCCACTCTTCCAATCTTACTGGCACCCCACGAACAAGTCTGAAGTTCATGCAATTTAAAAAACAGGGTAGCCTTATCTTCCCCGAATGCCTCGGACTCTTCGGCATATTCAAATGCTTCTTGAACTGCCAAAAAAAAGGGAGAAGAGCGGAATATCCCATGTTTGACTGTGGTGAATACTAATTCCCACTCGCCGGAAATGTCTTGCAAAGATTTTGGGACATTGGCTTCGGAATCTGCGAGGGAAATGAGCGAAAGTATTTTGGAACGGGCGACTTCCATGGATTCGGAATAGTATTCGCCTGAAGTCGGATTATAACTTTGTCTATGTTGGTATGTGGGTGGGGTGGAATAATAGAAAAAGGGAAGTCAGATCGGATCAAAAATTGTATCAATAATCATAGCATCCATCAGAACAAGGCCCAGATTTATGGACGGCTCGTAACATTCTATTTTGCCGACTCACCCTCTGTCAAGAGCTGCGCCGAGTTGAAGAATTTGAGTTTTCAATTTTTCTTTAGAGGGCGGAGAAACGTCGTTTTCGTTGTCAGAGAACCATGGGGAAGCCGGCGAGGGTGTTTGGAGAGCTGTGGAAGATAATGACCATACATCATTTGCTCGGAGAAGCCGGGTTTGTTTATGTTGAGATTTGACTCCAATGACGTTGCGCGGCGTGGAGGAGCCGGGTAACACAAATGCCTGTGCCTCGGATGTAAGCACAACGAGCGTTACGGCGTAGCATATGAGACGATTCATTGCTAGTGGTGGAGTTCTTCCTCTGCCGTCAGGTTTGTGGTCCCGTCGTCGTCGTTGTTATCGTCGAAACTTGAAGCAATGGATGACTTACTTGCGCATCGTAGGTAGATATTGTATGTAAATAATAGATCATCTACTTATGTAGGAGTAAGTAGTTTTTAACGGACCTCGTAGTATCATCTTCGACCTCGTATCTCGTATCATCTTCTACTAACAACTTTTGTAGAAGAGAATCGAAGCTGAATGATCCAAAGAAAACAGACGGACTTCGACCGAACATCTATCAGCAACTATCAGCAACCTTCAGCAACCATGAGTACCGACGCCAAAGACAAAAGCACCAGTGGCAACGCCGCATCAACAGCCAATCCACCCCCCACGACCACCCAACAAGTCGCCGAGGCAATCGAAGAGGATGACGAATTTGAAGAATTTGAACCGTGCCGTTGGGATGCTAATGATGAGGACGCGGAGGATTGTCAGCAGTGGCAGGTATGTCGTGCATTTTTAGGATCTGGGCTTTTGATTGCGCCGCCATAATTCCATTACTCCTAGCAATGCCGTTTTTCCGGGGCACGATGCGAAGTGGATCGGATGTGTTGGCCACATAATTATTCATCATGGCGCGAGCGTGTCGGACAACGGGCGAGGGCGGGGG
This sequence comes from Conticribra guillardii, assembly GCA_036939335.1. NCBI lineage: Eukaryota > Bacillariophyta > Thalassiosirophyceae > Thalassiosirales > Thalassiosiraceae > Conticribra > Conticribra guillardii. The sequence continues at coordinate 8,436 of JALLAR010001188.1, forward strand.
GTGGTGGAGAAGGAGCAGTGCTCTCATCCTTAGTGTCTCCCCTTGAACTTATTTTCGAGAAATAATATTGTTATCTTTGCCCTTGCCGTTTTATTTTTGCGATTCGAATCAACCTACGGTGTTTTTTCTGATTGTTTACTAATAATAATTGCGTGATCGTTGCCATTCTGATTTTCTCTCTTTCTCTATCTTTCAACTGCGCTGTTGAACACAAAAATGCCATATAGGATAACTGGGATGACGATGATATCGATGATGAATTTACGATGCAACTGAGAGCAGAGTTGTCAAAATCTAGTTAAGTTTTTTGGGGTCGGTGATGGGAATCGTTTAGTGTTGTTGTCTAATCAAAGCGAAAAAAAAACGCGATCTGACGGCGCTTGACTTTTGAAAGTAAACTTGCAACCAAATGTAGAACTGAGCAAAATCAACTTCATGTCGTAGATCACAATTTGACTTGTGCAGCAGAAATGCTAAAATAAGGAGTACATAACAGGGTTTCAAAAAAGTATGTGTATGCTATGGTTCTAAAAATACATTAATTTCGAATTTTACTACAGCGTGGCGTGACTGATGTGCGTGCATATTCCAGAGGAACATTTATGAAATATTTATGCACCGTTATTAGCAGCTTTTCTCCCTTCTCTCAAAGCCTGACTAGCCTTCTTCCTCACATCATTCGCATCTGCCTCAGACCAATTCCCTGGTGTGTCTACACCCCTCTTCAAAAATCTCCCTCCCCTTTCACGCACAAAATCTACCAGCAGGGAGCTGATGGTAAATTTCTCACTTTTGGAGCTGGATTCATACCAGCTTCGTAATTTTTGGGCCTCTGCACGGAAGGATACATTGCCTGGATGGCTGTTGGCTTTGCCTCCTCGTCCGCAAATAACATCTGTCGATCTTGGTTCGTGAATGCTTGCAGTCACGGATGGGGATGGTGGCGATCGAATGCTCTCTACTACTGATGTTTCTGATCTAGTTGAGGAATTTGAACTCTTACTTGTGGGCGAGGATTGAGATACGGGACTTTCAAAATGTTTACTGTGCGCAGGAGATTTGGGTGGTTCTGGAAGCGCAGGGATTTCGTTATTCAATGGATCCCCAATGGACCCAAAAACATTGTTGAAATTGATCTTGTCGATTCTTTCCTTTTTGTAATCTCGAATCCAATCACTGCTGTTTACTCTTCTAAGAGGATGCTGTCCTTTATTAGTTTCCTTTTCTGATTCATACTGATGCTTTTGCAATTGTTCTTGTGCCAATGGTAGTGTGGATGGTGACGGTGATCCTGTTTGGTCTGGGGTAACTTGTTGAATTTTCTTCGTTGTTTCATTAATTTTCTTTGGAGATGCTGAATTCTGCCCATACCAAGACAGACTTTGTGTGATGTTTGCAATAATTGAGCTTGGGAGTGCAATTTCCTTGGCATGCTCGCTCTGACTGCTGCACCCGCTGATTGGGGCGGCATCAGAGCCATCCGACACTTTCCGAGACATGGAAGTCTTTTTCATCGACCTGCTGTTGTCTACCCTTCTTCGTTTCGTGATCGATTCTTCGCGGCCCACCCGCTTGATTTCTTCTCGTCGAATACCCATGTTTGGTGAAGGTTTGATATTTAATCTCGAGTCTTGAACCCGGCTTATCATTGGTAAAAGCCACCATGACGACGACGTCAAATACAACCGCGAGGCAATCATCTTCCAATTATCAAACGCCCATGATAAGGATGTTGATTGCATCGTTTTGTCACCGTCGGACGAAGTAGAGGTAATCGCCAAAGATGGAGTAATGGCACGGCTAGTGACAGCGAATGATGACGATTGACATAGTCTCAAGGAAATGAACATCAGAGGGTTCATCTTCGTGTTCTGTCAGGGGCGGTGGACGCTGGTCGACGCTTGTTCTGTTATGTTGCGTTGGCACCTTGAAATATCGGTATGGGATTCATGTCCTGCTACCAGCTACTTAGTACTAGAGTAGGAGATGCGGTTGCAGTCGTGCACATGGCCACACGCCACACAAAAAAATAAAGAAGAAAATTCCACGTGTACGTACTATGTAGATATCTAGGAGTTTTAGGCAATGATTGTTGCCGATATGTAGGTGCGTATGA
>JALLAR010001189.1:0-10545 GCA_036939335.1 Conticribra guillardii
GTTTCGATAGTTCTTATGTTAGAAAATTAAGCGCATGCACCAGTTCAGATGAATAATTAAATAAAGAATTAATTTATCAATCATTATTTATCCCAAATCATCATATGCATAATGATTTTTGAATGCATTTCTCCAATCCGGACAAGAGTCACTCTCTCTTCCAATGCAGTTCTGTTTTTTGCTGTGTTTCAAAGTCTTCTTTTGCTTGGTCAAGAAATGGTTTTAATTCTTCATCCGAAATGACTGAACTTGAATAGCGTCTTCTTGTATATTATGTCAATTTTCAACTGCAAAGAGTATTGCTTACCTTGTATATACACTATTATTTCATTTAATCTGAAGATTGGCGTGTTTGTTTTTGAGAGCAGTAACTCTCTCCACCATCGACAATCAAGCTGCAGTTCATATTCATATTCATTCCCACAATGAAAAATGAAGATTGGTGATACAACAATCAGATGCCTGTACCCAACATTTGGGAGGGTTTAGTAACAAACAGCACCTTGAGCAAGTAACACAAATTCCATGCCATGCACCAAGGCATGATATACACAGTAATTTGATAAGGTAGAGTTCTTGTGCTCTTGGTTCATGCCTGCATGGGCTGTCATGTATCGCATGCAAACCTAAGAGGAAAATGTTGTTTCCCCCCTATTGAACTACTTTTGGGAAGCAGAGAAACTAAAAGCAAAGTCACACAACTGCTTCATCTTCCCCCCTGCTGGTCACTTCTTCATTTACAACGCAATCATCATCCTCTTCACCCAATACCCATCCAATGACTTGGGAGTATTCCATAATCCAATCCAATTGCATGGCGAAATGTCCCAAGTAGTCCCAAGTGCATAGTGATCTCTTGAATATGGCTCATCTACAAAACGAATTGCATATTTTGGTATGTATGCTATACGAAATGTGTTATTTTTCAACCCTTAGTTGTAACTTTAACATTTACAGCGTACCAATCCATTTTCCTTCTAAAGACTCGCATGGTAGTATTGTGCAAGGCCATGGCAATGGATGATTTTTCTGTGTTTTTTGCTCCTATTTCAATTTTGGCAATGCTTTGATCTATCTAAACAGGCCAAACCGTGTACTAGTATCTACTAGTGTACAAATATCAAATTAAATCAAATGTATCCAAGATACGAGTGAAAGTTTTTCATTATACCAACTATTCTAACGAGGAAAACAGGCACAAAAATAAATCAAAAATGACCAAGAGCCCCTTATTATGACAATACCTGTTTTGGACTTGATGTTCCACTATTTTGGCGCCTAATCCCATATGCACTCCCCATTTGGCCATGCATACTTGATGCACGAGATGTTTTCACTTGACGTCGAATCAGTCCGTCAAGCTCTGTAATTTGATCCGCAAAACTTTGGACATATCCCTCAAGCACTGTTCGATCATCATCCCCAACCTTTGGTTCCATGAGCAATGTCTCCAACAGTAGCCCGGCCGACCGATAGCATGATCTTGCTGCATCATAATCGCCAAGCAGCTGTTTGACTGCTCCTTCTCTGCCGCATTTTAGAGAATGATTATAAATCAATTCTTCCACAGAAGTTGTAGGTTCTCCTTCAACCTTTTGCGAAGGATTTTTATTCTGTAATTTCGCAATTTGCTCACTGGCAGCATCTGCTCTTTCAAGAACTGCCGAAAATTGCCCACTGAGCCACTCTAGGCTGGTGGCACAACGCTTTTTTAAAGGCGTGTATGGATTGTTGCTGTTAGGCGACGGATGAGCAGAAGGGATGCTAGTGACATCATCTACATCACTCATCACTTTTTGGGCTGCACGAATAGATCCTTTCATCATTGAAAGAGTCTTGACATAGCACATAAGAGCCTCTCGAAAATGTGATGCTATCATTGCAGGTGTCACTTCTTCGTTGCAACCTGTATTTTCTGAGCTATTATTGTTGCCAATGATTGGTGCAAGTTGAGATAAAATATTGGCTGAAGGAGATTGTAACATTTCATCAGCAGATCCACCGTCAGAAGAAGCTGCAATGGCAAAAGGCATTTCATCGTCGTCGTCCTCCTCTTCGACAATACCTTTCTTGGATGCCTTCGATCGGAAAGACATCCTTGTAGTGTTGATGGCAAAAGGCGCATCTTTATCGAAACCTCCTTCCTCTTCAACTCCTTCCATTGGTGTGCACGATGACCGGGAAGATGACTGACTTTCCTCCCTCTTGGCAACCAATAGCCCCATTGCCAAGTACGCTCGCACATCACCCAAATGAGCAACTGTGATGGCTCTCCTTCCAATATCTTCTGCAGCTGCCAGCATTCTTGCGAGGCTCTCGATGTGTGCTAAGCAACCTCCCAAGCGAAGGGCACTTCGCGGTGATACATTAAATTTCCCACCACTGGAAATTGGAGGGGCTGGCAAGTTCGATTTTCCCGGTGGATACCCCATCATTTTCCCAACAAGAGCCCGTCCAGTTCCAGGGCTGGTACTAAGAAGTCCCGGATTGCCACTTCTTGCATTTAGTATAGTGACCCTATTGCCTTGGGCGTGTTCGTTTGGAGACGAAGGCCCTGAAGACTCGTGAGCTCTCGCCACTGACGCTGCCGGCGATGAATGACCACTATCTGGCCTACTTCTACATCCACTGTGCTCTACAAGCACAAAGCCACTATCGAAAGTGTCACGACTTGATGAGGTGTGGTATGAATCTTCTCTATTACCAGCGGTGCCCATAATATTTTGATTGTTAATGGGTAGTGCTTGACTAACTTGTTGACGGTGCATCGTTAGAAATGCATTGTCGCCCCGAGGACGCATCTGAAGAAATCCTGGTATTGGAAGTGTAAGGTTTGTGCCCGCACCAGGTGGCGCATCTTGAAGTGACAAAAGTGGAGGGTTCATACCAGGGTTAAGGGATGGTGAAATGTTGGGACTTCCCTGGAGAGGGGCAAATACAGATGGTCTACCGCCATGTCGATGAACTTCTTGCAGCCCAGTTGATAGTGCTGGTGGTGGCGGAGCTGGTATTGGATTGAATGGTGGGGTGACAACTCCAGGTCTATTCATGTGGTCTTGTCTAACTTGCATGATTGCATGTTTTGTCTGAGATGTAACCATGTTGGGAATGTTGCTTATAACTTGGGTAGAATTCGGGTCGGGCTCCTGAGCACGACGGGTCTGCACCCCATATACTTGACGAGCCTGATCATTTCCTTCGCAGGAATCGCCCGAACCTTCATTCTCTGAAATGGCGCATAAATCCGACTTCGCCCTTAGAGGCCTCAAATCATTATTGGCACCATCTGAACTTGACACAACATTATTCGGAACTCCATTGCAACCCAATGCCACAAACGCATCACTGGCTTCGAAGAAAGCTTTGAAATCCGCCCTAGTGGCAGGTTTACGATCTAGTAATATCTTCAACAATTTGACACATTCATGCGAGACACGGACATCGGCGGGTAATCTTACTGCCTTTCGTTGAATATTATTCAGCAAGTCCATGTGGTTTTCGCCGTGAAATGGTGGTTTTCCTGCAATCATTTCGAATAGTACAGTTCCGACGGACCATAGATCAGCCTTGGCATCGTACCTTTTACCCATCAAAATCTCTGGCGCCATGTACAATGGACTTCCGCACATTGTCTCCGCCAGATCAACTCCTGCCAAATGCCTTGCAAATCCAAAATCCGCAATCTTTAGCATAAACGCATCACCCTCCACCTCCCCACATGTCCCACCGCCACCCTCCGCGGCATGCCCAACCGCAGGAGGATCCGTCCTCACCTCCTCCCCCGGCAACTCCCCCGTCAACAATAAATTCTGCGGCTTAATATCCCGATGAACCAATTCCTTCCCCCACAAAAACCCCAATCCCGCGCTCAAATCTCTCACCAACCTCCTCGTCAACGTCTCCGACAATCGGCCCTTTTGTCGACTTCGAATCAAATGTTGCAAGTCTCCTCCGGCGCAGTATTCGAGTATTAGATAAAAGTGGTGTTGAGTTTTTTGGACCGAGTGGAGTGCGACAATGTTGGGATGGCGGTAGGTTTGGAGGATGGCTATTTCCATGTCGAGGTTTTCGAGGACTTTTTTGGTTAGTTTTTTGGAGGTGCGGGAGATGGCTTTGATGGCGGCAATTTTGGCATTGTTGTTGTTATTGTTGTTGTTTGGTAAATGCGGCGAATCAGGATTGTCGAGTCGCAGGCCCTTGTAAACGGTGGCAAAGGAACCGGATCCCAGTCGTTCTTGGAGGATGTATCCTGCGGCAATTCTGACATTGTTGGGATTGTTGTAGTTGTTTGTCATGCCGCAGCCCATGTGTGTGGCTGTGGTGGCGATGGAGGATGCCAATAATTGTGGCTGGTGGCCAGGGGTTAGGTCTGTCATTTGATGGTCCATGATTGTTCTTTTATCTCTTTTGGACGAGGACTTTCTTGTTTCGTTGTCAATAATAATTGATGTCTCGGTGTGGTTTTAATTATAGTGTTGTGATTGTGCGATTGGTTTTTAATGCTGTGCGATTTACTAGCTGTCTCGAGATGGAGGAATCAAAAGCATTCATGCATTCGTTTATTGAAATGATGTCGCGGTCTCGAATATGCAAACTGGAATAGAGCCGTGCCTCTCGCAAAACATGATGTTGGTATAATTGTTGTTGATGTTGTCGATGGTGTTGTTTTCAATCGAATCCAATTCTTCTCCTGCCATGTGCATCAAGCATCAAGCTGCAAAACGAGATTCTGACGAGATTCAAATAGCAGTCGTGATGATAAGGTCATGTGCTTCACTGAAAAATCTTTCTTGAATTTCTATTAGATATTTTCAATGGCGAATTAAATTCGGAGTTTTTTCAAGTGTATCGTAGTGCAGATGATGATGAGACTGGCTGGCTGTAGTAGAATGGCATCGATTTTCTAAATTGAAATGGTGTTTTCTATAATATCTATGACTTTATTATTTTTTGTCGGACGGATGAGCTCATAATCGTTGCTTTGTGTTTGACATTGATGATTCGTCGGTATCGTATGGTGGCACGTGGTGTGATTATTATTATTATTTGCTCGTGTTGATTGATGTTGTGTTATGATGGTGTTGTTTTGTTGATTGGGTGTCATGCTGTTGTTACGACGTTGTCATGGTGTAGTAGTTCTGTTATTGTTGAACATCTCCGAAGATTACGATACATTCAACGAGAACAGAAAAAGGTGATATTTTATTGATGATTGCTTGAATGCAAACAAACGTGGCGCGGCTTCTCTACGTCTTTACGATACAAATAATTGATCATGTGCCTCGATCGGTTTGCTTGCGTTCATCATTTTATTTTTGTTCTGTTCTTTCATCATCCATCCGTCAGTGAGTTCTCTCGAGTTTGTTCGTTCGTCTGGGTGACGGAAGACGTGACGGACGCGGGTGACTCCTTCCGTGTCGTGAGCAGCGGCGATGACATAAAAAACTGCGCAAAAGCCCCGAGTTTCTGTGTCAGTTTTCTCGTTTCAAATCTGTTCAACATCCATTCCTACGTTGTTTGTGTACCATCTTCTACGGTGATTGAATGAGACGCAGAGTGTCAAAATTCTGTCGATCATGAAAGAGAAAAAGAGTGTGAGAGAAGGATTGAAAAACAAGAAGATTGTATCGATTGGTTCGTATGTTGCACTTCGTATGTTTTTATGTACGTATGTAGAGTAATATGGGAATTTAAACAGTTGTTGTAGTATTTTATGAAAAAGAGGAAGCATCAGGTGGTATCATTTGGATAGAAGGGACATCACAACATAGACATCAGTCCCGGATTCACGGGGAACATTCAACTTCCCGCAACAAGCTTGTGAGAAGTGAGAACTGAGAACACGCGAATTCTTCCCCAACAGTCGAAGATTCTGTGACGATGGCGACAATCGACAATCCGACAATCTGCGTCTCCCATCATTCTTGTGAGTTGTGTGATCTGTCGTGAGCGGTTGTGAGCGCCTCCTGGTGAGCGCATGGCCAACGCATGACTGTTCATACGTAATAGGAATCTTTTAGGCCTCTCCTCTATTTTTTGGGGCGGGCGCTGGCCATCTATGTATTATATTCAATCACAAGACCAATGGCGAAAGTAGTGGTGTGCATGAAGATAATCATGACGTCCTCGGCAGCCATGAGTCTTGTGGTAATAACACTGGCTCTGCCATCATCATCTGCGTCGTCGTCAACGGCGTCAATGGCGATTGCATTTCAAAGCGTGTCCCTTCTTCCAATGCAACGCAAGAATGAAATAGGGGTTCAAACTGGTGGCAGACGGCAACGACGACAAAGATCACAAAGATGCTGGCAACAAGACGATGCTATTTTCCACAACAAATACAAAAGAGACGATCTAGTAGTTCTACACGCCACCCCTCCCTCTGCCCACCTACCCTACCATCAACATTATCAAACCCCACAAACTAGCAATCCACGATTCGCAAGACCGACGACCACAAGTGGTGCCTACATACAAGATATGCGCTATTCCCAATTTCTCAAACTTGTCAATTCCAAAAAGATTGAAAAAGTCACATTCAATTCCGATGGGACCCAGCTCATTGGTCAACTTGTTCGTCCAAAAGCAAAGAAAAATTGGTTCTGGACGAGGAAACACACGCAACAATCACAGTTACAACAACAACCACCACAGCAGGTTCGAATACGACAACTTCCAGATGATCCCACACTCCTAACCACACTCACCAATTACAAAGTCGACATATCCGTCTCCTCCTCTTCCCAACTCCCACCCCCCTCCAAAAATATTCTATCCTCCCTCTTTAAAAGACTATTCCTCCCCCTCTCCCTCTTCTCCGGCCTCTTCTTCCTCCTACGAAAAAGCACCATCGGCTCCTCCTCCCCCCTCTCCATGGCCCGAATGAAACCCTCCTTCAACTTCCACCCCACCACCAACATCACCTTCGAAGATGTCGCGGGATGCGAAGGAGCCAAAGTAGAACTAGCCGAAATCGTCGACTTCCTCCAACAACCCCAAGCCTACACCGCCAACGGATGCCAAATCCCCCGCGGAGTCCTCCTCTACGGCCCTCCCGGAACGGGCAAAACCCTCCTCGCCAAAGCCGTCGCCGGAGAAGCCGCCGTTCCATTCGTCTCCATGTCGGGATCGGAATTTGTCGAATTGTACGTGGGGGTGGGAGCGTCTCGCGTCCGTGAATTGTTCTTCCAGGCCAAGAAGAATGCTCCTTGTATCATTTTTTTGGATGAGATTGATGCCGTTGGACGACAGAGGGGAGCGGGGTATGCAGGGGGGAATGACGAGAGGGAGCAAACGATTAATCAAATTTTGGTAGAGATGGATGGATTCGATGGGAATGCTGGTGTGATCACTTTGGCGGCGACGAATCGGTTGGATATTTTGGATGAGGCACTGTTGCGTCCTGGGAGGTTTGATCGGAAGGTGGCTGTGGAGTTGCCGGATGTTCATGGTCGTGGGAGGATTTTGATGGTGCATGCTCGGGGGAAACCTTTGGAGTCGGATGTGGATTTGAGTGCGATTGCGAGGAGGACTCCGGGGTTTTCGGGGGCGGAGTTGGAGAATTTGATGAATGAGGCGGCGTTGAGTGCGGCGAGGAAGGGTAAGGGGACGATTGGATGGATGGAGGTTGATGGTGCTTTGGATAGGTTGATGGTGGGGATGGAGAAATGGGGAGGTACGTCCATGTTGTCACGGGAGCAAGTGGAGATTGTGGCGTATCATGAGAGTGGTCATGCGATTTGTGGTGCCTTGATTCCGGATTATGATCAGGTTCAAAAGATTTCCATTATTCCTCGTTCGAATGGAGCCGGAGGATTGACCTTCTTTTCTCCTCAGGAAACGCGTTTGGAATCAGGAATGTATTCAAAACAATATTTGGAGAGTCAATTGGTTGTGGCGCTGGGAGGACGATTGGCGGAAGAATTAATCTTTGGCGAAGATCTAGTGACAACTGGGGCTTCCAACGATTTAGATGTTGTTTCGGGAATAGCCAAACAAATGGTGAAGGAATGGGGAATGAGCAATCAAATTGGACCAATAGCTCTGGCCACTCCCAATAAAGGTGGACCATTCATGGGACGAGAGTTAGGCCTTCGGCAGGGACATCATTGGGGTTCAAAGGTGATGGGAATGGTGGATGGCGAGGTTGAACGATTGGTGAACAATGCCTATGTGAAGGCAAAAGCAATCTTGACAGAGAACATGGATCTGCTTCATCATTTGGCGTATACACTGGTGGAGCAAGAAGTTGTGACCGCAGAGGAGTTCCAGTATATGCTGTTATTGTTTGATGCAAAGGTGTGTGAGTACAAGGTTATGGGAAATGATAGAAATAGAGAAAAGCTGCCCTTTCAGAATTTTCCGAAGAATATCTAGCTAGAGTGGATGTTTATTATTCTGTTAAAATTAGAGTAATTTTTATAATTCATACACGCAAAAGTAGAAATAGGGGGAAATAGTACTTCTCGTCCTTTCATTAATATCAGTTGATGGGATTTGGAATTTTCTCATCATGCTCTGCGGATCATTTTCATTGCTCAAGAATTCATTGGAAAAATTACAACTCATCTTTGGCCTCATTTTCACCGCCAAGAACAAATCGAAACAAATGTCCCTTAACTTCCTCTCCTCTCTCCTTTCTAGGTACAATCCAATTATACCCTACTAGCTCATATCCTGCATTCTTTGCAGCACCAACGACATACGATTTGGAATGGGCATATCGGCCGGAACTCTGTAGTTTCCACCCCACCTCTGGGGCATCCTCATCTTCGATCCTTTCACAGGAGAAGATAAGATGTGAGGTTTGACTGGAAAGCTTGGAAAAGTTCATGAGTAATTTTTGAATATCACCAAAGTACACCAATACATCAGCTGCAACAATCAAATCAAAACCTCCCTTAGCATCTGATAAAGCTTCATTTCCAGAAATCATTTCTTCTAGTGTTGTTGTTTCTAGATCCAGTGATGCTAAATGATCATACAGTTTTTTGGTGGAGCGATCATCTCCCTCGTTATCATCTGTTGTAGCCGCATCATCATCCTTTAGCCCACATCCTTTCAAAATAGTACACTGCGCAGCCAGCTCCAACATCTTTTTAGACAAATCCACACCCACTATTGGACCCGCAACCAAAGACCGTAAAAACCTTCCTGCTAATCCAGTTCCGCACCCAGCATCCAATGCCGATTGAAATACTGTTCGACCTGACTGTTGCAACAATTCAAACGCCACTTCTCCGACCAATTGAGGAACTTTATAACCCAATGCACCCAACTTTTCATCAAAAGTGTCTGCAAAATCATCAAATAGAGCAGAGACAAATTCATTTGACGCCCTTTTCTTCCTATCACCACCCTCTTCTCCCTCTGTCATGGCTGCCAGCATATGGCCAGCCACAGCATTATTTCCATCCAAATCCACCGCCAACCGCATGGCATTCATAGCATTTGCTTCACACACCATCTTGGCAGATTCCTCATCCACGCCCTCTTTTGTATCTATCAAAAGTGAATCCTCCTCTGACATTAATTCAAGACAGCGGATAGGATCTAGTTCTGACAAGATTGTGCCATATCCATAATATAATTTCGAGAGATAAGCATTAATGCCATTGATCTCCGATTGGATTCTATGAAATTCTGTTTCGTCATAATCTTCAGAGTCGCCGTTTAATAAATGATCGAAATAATTTTGATATTCATTTACCATTCCCTCTAACAAAAGAATGGACCGTTCATATGCCCTCCGCGCACCATATGGACCAAGAAAATGGCCCAGTTCTTGTTTTGCCGCTGCCATATTCGCCCATGCATCCCAGCGCTCTTCGCCATCTTCATCCTCTAGTGAGGCCTTGACAGCAATTTCGTACAATTTTGCAGCTTCCAGTGTGATTTCCTCGGATCTTGACGAGTCTTGCAATAACAATGCTAGATTGAATGCGGCATCCCCATCACGGGGATACACACGTAGTGTATGCTTCAATATAGACTGAGCCTTTGCAGCTCTATTTTGTTTCCCAAGCTGATCTTGATAGCCATGCAGTTCATTCATATCCACCAATGCGCTCGCATAATTGATTGCGCAATATCTTTGATCGGGATCCAATTCTAAGCATGACTCGTAATTTTGAATGGCAATGTCGAGATTTCCTGTAGATAGGGCATTGTTCCCTTGTTGAAGATGGTGGTTGATTTTTGCTTCGACTTCTTGTTCTAGAGCGAAGGAGGCTCTTGAAGTAAGAAGTAATATTGCGGGTAGTAATTTAAGAAACATTATGGAGACGGCCGTGATAGGACTCCGTTGCGGATGAGGGATGGGGGCGATGAAATCACTGGCCATTGTCGGGAAAAAATTATGACTCGTTGGCGTCACTCTATCTCGTCGACTGAGATTTACTACAGACAGACGATATCTAGAGAGGTACCATAGTTGTTGGTTGTTGTGAACTTTTTAACTCGTTTTGTTAAAGGTAGGCAGATTTGCCTACCTTTAACCAAAGGTAGGCAAATCTGCCTATCTTTGTGTTTGGAGGCTGTTTTCTC
>JALLAR010001190.1:0-12349 GCA_036939335.1 Conticribra guillardii
TACTGAAATATACACTGACTACACACGTTTATAAGCTATTTCGGTTTGTTGCAGGGTCTTTCAGGTTTTTTCTTCTGAAATTATGGAAAGGCAGAAGGTGAATAAGTAGGAGTACTGCCTTATTAGAATATAGCCATTACAATAACAACTCCTAGGTTCAAAGGTGATTTATGTCTGTTTCTTAACATTGACAGGATGGTATTTTTTATTTTGTGATAGGAGTAGATACTGTGTGACTGTGATGATACCCCAATTCCATTTGTTACTTGCCTATTTACAGGAAAGCAATTGTAGAACCTGGTGCATCTATGCAGTTGTAGAGAACCTTTCTTTACTATGATACGTTTATGAAAAGCTTACTTTACCATTTTTTAGGCTTACATAAAACATAAAATATTACCCCAAATTTTGTGACTTCGTCAAAAATACATCAGACGAGCTGCTTTATCTTTATGATTTGTGAGTTTTAAAAATAACTTGGGATATGACCATACTATGACTACGTGTAAGCAATTCCCAAAATTACATTTTTATCACAAGAACAAAAACCACACCTATTGCAAAACAGATGCTTTACAATACAAAACAACAAAGACTGATCATCACTGACAATCACCATGCATCACAACCTTATCTTTACGAGTAGTACTACAAAGTTTTCAACATCACCATAAGAAAAACACATCAAGAACCCCCGTACCAAAACAAACAAATACGAGGTAAATGCCATAAACTCATAAACAATGACCAAATGAAGTACTAGGGATACCAAATTGACATGTGTGTTAGTGACACGAGAGATGAGAATGTACAATGAGGCCTCTGTCATCCCTCTCTAGACTCATTGCAGAATGTCATTAGACCAATCCACAGTAGACCAACCCTAAATTGATATTCAATTCCAGCCTAACGATTGTTTAAAGGAAAGTGGGATATTCTCCCATTTTAAAGTCAACTGTATGATTTTATGTTACATCTGAAAACAAAATAGGTCCTCAACAAGTGGAGTGCTAGAATCTTCCTGGCATCAACAAAAATATGTACAGAAGTGCTGTGCACATTGGCTTACTTGCTGTTGGTGTTGTAAACCTTTTTTGACTTGGGCATCTTTTTTGTCTTTGAATCTTCCACATCACTTTCTTGATAAAAATGAGGTGCGATTTCAATTAACCATTTTGGTTGAATTGGCGCCACCTGCCTCATGTACTCCTTAGACGTAAACGCCAATTCAAAATACACAAGCCATCCTGGAAGGGGTTCCTCTTTTGCCAACACGCTGCTAGGATGGATGTATACTGTGCGACGTTGCTTTACTGTTTCATAGTCACCGGATCTTCCCAACCGTGCTGTATTGTAGAAGAAACCCGCAGTAACAGCTTTTAGAACCGATTCAATATCATCTGGACTTGAAATTGTTGCATCTACCTCCACCCTTTCGCACAATCCTTCCAATTGCTCCCGGACATCCCTTGCCTTTCTCATATTACGTACTTGAACAAAATTTTCGAAGCACCATTGAGGACTGTAGTCAGACTCGGCCCATTCTTTGTAGCATCTCATCAAGGCAATATGGTCCCCTCCTCCGCCACGAGCAAAATTCAATCGAGCAGTGTCTGCATGTACCTTCTTCTCCTTCGGCCTGTGGAATACTGATGAGCCAATTGAGAGCATGGACACAGTCGAGAGGACTTCAGAAACGCATTTGTATTTTTCCGAGACAATGACCGTTTTACTCAACATGGGATCTAATGGAAATTCTGCCATCCGACGTCCCATTTTTGTCAATTCTCCACGATCATTCAATGCCCCCAGTGCGTACAATTGCTCCAAGGCTCGAATCAATGTTTCTGGGGGAGGCGCGTCCATGAAATCGAAAGCCAACAGATTGTCAATGCCTAAACTTTTTAGCATCAAGACTCTGTGATGGTCGGAGATATAGCGAGAGAGTTTAAGTTAGTATCACAATTATCAATTCAACAATACAAACAACAATCAACTACTCACACATTACACATGTTCGTACGCAAGATCTCAGGAGTTGTGTTTGGATCTAGTTCATGCTGAAAGGAGTGAGCAGTGAAAAGCCGAAAGCATTTCCCCGGCTGAGTACGTCCTGCACGCCCAGCGCGTTGCTGGGCTGCCGCTTGAGAGATAGGCATGACCATGAGAGACTCCATTCCTGTTTTGGCATTGAAGTTTGTTTCTTTGTTAAAACCCGTGTCTATCACATATTTGATTCCATCAATTGTTAACGAGGTCTCTGCAATGTTTGTGGCTAATACGACCTTGCGTGCTCCCTTGGGAGTTTTTTCAAATATTTTAGCTTGTTGGTCAGATGGCAAATTGGCGTAAATAGGACAAATGATAAGTTCAGGAATTTTCGATCCCATGACTTTCGTTCGTTGAGATAGTATTTCAGCTGCAGTTTCAATCTCTTCTTGACCCGTTAAAAATACCAAAATATCTCCATCCGTTGGCTGACTGATGTGGATCTGCAAAACGGTGACAACAGATGCATCTACATAATCTGCCTCTGGAGCTTTCGTGTAATAAATATCCACCGGGTACATTCGTCCTGGAATCATAAAAATGGAAGCATCATCAAAATACTTAGAAAATTTCTCCGCATCAAGAGTGGCCGAACTAATGATTAGCTTCAAATCATCTCGAAACCTTGTCACATCTTTCACCAACCCAAACAATATGTCCGTATGCAATGTTCTCTCGTGCGCCTCATCAATAATTAACGCCGAATAACTCTTTAGATCTGGCTCTGTCAAAAATTCTCGTAACAGCATACCATCTGTCATGTACTGGATCACTGTCTTTTTACTGGTGCAATTTTCGAAACGAATGGAGTAGCCGACCTCGTGTCCCACGCGAACATTCATTTCTTCGGCGACGCGGGAGGCGACTGACATCGCGGCGACACGACGGGGTTGGGTGCATCCAATTTTACCAATTTCGGAATAACCAACCTCGTGAAGGTATTGGGGTATTTGAGTAGTTTTTCCTGGAAGATTGCGCAAGATCATAGAGGTGTGCATATGCGAGTGTAGTACGTGTTAAAGAGCAGCAGATGGTGAGTAAGAGTTCATCATCCAACGAGATGGAGTGAGAAAAATACATATATAAAAACCAACATCATTGCGTTAAAACCAACAGAGAATTAAATACAAATAAACAAACGTACCTGAACCAGTCTCTCCAACAAGAACCAAAACCTGATGATCCTTCAATGCCATTAAAAAATCCTCTCTATAAGGATACACGGGTAATTTTTTCCTCCCCTCCAATATCTTCTCATGCTTCGTTGCCGGACGCATTTCTAATGCCGCCTCTGCTTCCTCTACCCCCTCTTCCTCTTCCTCCACCCCATCTTTCGCCCTTGTACTATCATTCATAATATCTCCTTCCTTCTTCTTTTTACTCCGATGATCATACCCCTGCTTCGTATCCATCATGACAAAATCAATTTGCTGCTCCTCAAACACATAATCATACTTTTCCTCCTCCTCTTTGTCTCCTCCTCCTGCACTTTTTTTCTTTTTACCACGAGACAACCCCGCCGCCATTTGAGTCTGCCCCTCCTCCCACAACTCCTGCTCCGATTTCTCCACCTGATGCTCCACATACCTTGACGTTAACAACTCTTCCCCCCTCTGCTTCCGCGTCTTTCCCTGACGATCATCCTCGTCGTATTCTTCTGGCAATCGATAAAATCCATCCGGCTTTTTAGCACCACCATCCTCGTGATCGGCATCGACATGATGACCATGCTCCCGTGCCATTCGTAATATATCACGTTTGAGTTGCAATTCCCGTTGTTCCTCCTTGGTCAGTTTATTGCCACCGCCAATGCCGCTACCAATGGCACCAAAGGTCAATTCTTCTTCGTCTTGCAATTCACGGGATAATAGTTCCAATTCGCGTTGCGTCCGTTTTTGGAGGTAGGCTCGTCGGGATTCGAGGCGCATGTCGGAGATGGAGATGGATTTTTTCTCCTTCTTCTTTTTGTGATTGGTAGTACTATCGTTGTTGTTGTTGTCATCATCGTCGTCATTATCGGAAGAATCAGAATTTATGGAGACAGCCTCCCCTCTTGCCAATTTCCGATTGCGTTCCTCGAGTCGTTTCAAACGATTTCTTCGCTTGTGTTTTGCTGCCTCTTCCTTTTCCCTTCTTCTATCTTCCCTACCACCCTCGCCATCCTCGCCGCTATCATTGCCATCATGACTACTGCCATCACTCCCATCATCGTTTTCATTCTCAACTTTACTGCGCTGTTTCCATTTATCCTTATTCACCAACCGTTTGGCAAACTCATCTCTCTCTCGCTTATCCTTTTCACGTTCGATGGTTGCTCGTTCTTGTTCAGTGAGCGTCGTTGGATCGCGATGACTACTACTCTTGTGATGATGATCCTTTCCGTTTTTTTGTTGTTTGTTGTTGTTCATCTTTTGGCGTGCCCTCTCTTCTCTTCGTTGTTCTCTCAGTTCGTACCGTCGTTCTTCTGCCTTATTTAGATCTTGCTCGTCGTGGTTATTATCATCGTCATCAGAGGAAGAGGAATGGCGTCTTGTACGTTTACGTCGTCGTTCTTCCTTTTCTCTCCCACCTTCCTCTCTTTCCTTGTCTTTGAACTCTTTGCCATCTCTAACACCATCCTTCCCATCTTTGCCATCCCTCTTCTTTCTACCACTACCACCACTTCGTTTAGTGCTAGTACTCCCCAAAGTCACTTCTGCTGCAATACTCCCAGCATCTCCTGCGTATGTGGAGGATTGTTTACTAGAACTTGGAAGTGAAAAGGCAGCTTCCTCTTCCTCCATTTCAAGCAAGGAGTAATTGGTGGCGCGTTGAAGCATTTCGGCATGGGTAGTTGTTGTTGTTGCTTTAGTGTTTGATTTTTTTGCTGCTGTTGCTGCTGCATTGGAGGAAGCAGGAGCAGCATTAGCAGAAGTAGAAGCAGTGGAGGGAGGAGCGCATTTGCCACACAAGTCTCTTGCAAACCTCTCCCACTTTCCACCGCCACCACCGGCATGATTATCAACGTCAACATCAACCCCCCCATCCCGCAACACATTCAAAACCTTGGAAACATTATTACCATCCTTCCGTTGTTGTTTCGAAGCCACATCCACCAAAAAACCAGCCAGTGCGGAATCGGCAAATCCGAGTAATTCGTGGAGGGAGTCCGAGCACCATGTTTTGGCGTTGGATAATACTTGTTGCTGTGATATGGATAATGCTGTTTTGCCCATGGTTTGATTTGTTTATTTTTTAATAATGAAAAATGAATGTAGGGATTGATTATAATGATGATGATGATGATGTGAAATTCTATTGGTGTATGATAATGATGATGTAGGATGTGGATGAAGATGTGCTGTCCCTTGCTTTTCGCAAGCTTTTCCGTTTCTGATAGTCTCTATTATTATGGCGAGTTGCTATATTATATTATTGGCTGTTTGCTGTTGTCGGTGATGCTGATAGCTAGAGATCTGCCCTCCATCTATCAGAGTTTATTGGAAGACTCTCTTGTTTGTGGCGTGTGTTGAATGGAGATGATGCCGTCGCCGTCACCGCTGAATGATGATGTGATGAGTGGAAAACGTGATGATGATGAGGAGTTATTGTTGTATTGTGTGCTGTGTGCTGTGTGTTTTCAAGCTTCACGAGATCTATGATCTATCATCATGTTTGCGCGAAATAGATTGTTGAAACATCATTTAACATAGGAACTTAATACTAAAATTCTGGAACTTTATAAACATGCGAATAAAATAATTTATTCGCGCGAAAACACGTATCATACCATACTACTCCCCTTATTTTATTTTTCCGACTCCAACGCCGCCGCGAAAGCCAACGCAAGGATAGAACATCATTATGAGTGTCACCAACAATAATATTACTAGTGACCGCGACGATGATGGTCATGATGATAATAATGATGAGGATGTGTATTCCAAATGTCAAGTCTGTCTAACTCGTCAAAAGCTAGATCATGGCATGGTCTCTGTTCAAGACGATCCACATAAAAAATATCCGCAGCAGAAGCTGGAGGAGGGGGAACAGCAGGGGAACAGTACTAGCGAGGAGCAACAAGATTCGAATAATACGCAACGTCCACAACAGCATCAACAATACCATCATGCAAAGGCAAAGGCAAAGGCAACCAAAACAACAACTACTTCAAATCCAACCCGCAAACTAGGACAAAAAGTCACATTTCATCCCATCATTTGCACTAATTGTCAATCCAAACAAATGCATCTTCAATTAAAAGAAATGGTACATGATTGGACCATGTTGGCTAGCACTGCAACTACTGTTACTGCTACTGCGGATGATGTGGGTGGACAATATCATGAGCGACAAAAAACATGCGACGAGGGAGAAAAAGCAAGCTCAACCACCGTCTATCCGCAAAAGAAACGTCGGAAGCGAGTAGAATACGATGAGAGGCATTCGGAGGAGGAGGATGAAAAAACTCCTATAATTGCCACTGCCACCACATTGCCATCGATGGAATGTATAGAATTGGCGGCGCGATTGTCGGCATTTGATTCCTTTTTATTTATGGCAAATGATACCGTTGCTGATGATCCTGTTGGTGACGGGTCAGCAGGTGTCGTTGCTAATGTTGGTGGCGGTGCTGATTGCGATGCTGATGGTGTTGTCGTGGCAAATAAAGCAGCGGAAAAGGAAGAAGTGACAAAGGAAGCAGTGGCAAAGGAAGCAATGACAGACACGTCAGAACCCGCAGTAAGTAATGAAAGAGTTTTGCAAACATTACTCCAACAACAAAAGGAATTGCGCAATCTTCCTCGCATTCGAAGGATGCTACCGTCAACCACCACCACTACTACTAATAACAATAGAGTAACAGGCCCACCATGGCAAGAAATGATAGTGCGCACCATCCCGGGGAGTAGTCAAGAGTGGAAGGAGCTATCGGGGTGTTTGAGTGCCTTTGATGATTTCATGTTTTTGGTGGACGATGAAAGATGAATACGATGTGTAGTGCTGCTACCACTATATCGTAGTAGTTGCATAAAAAATGGCAGTTATTAGTGTGGCATTATCATTATATTTCATATCCGGTCTATTGCATATCACATCATTTGCGCTAATCACGAGGTATGCGTGGTAAAAAAGAGCCCGTATTATGTTTTGTTAGAAACTTTTTTCTATTCATTTAGTTTCAAAATAGATATTGAACAAAATTTGTTTAGAAGAAAGGAAAATAACTCATCTAATGATTAAATGAAATAGAGATACACATTTTTACTGTTAGAAATGCGCTCCTCATTTCAATGAGGTGGGTTTGGAGAAATAATTTTGGCACTGACTGAATCAATTCTGATTCAAGTACTCATGCAATAGATGTAGATAAAAGTGCGAAAACAATATTCCAAAGAAAATTATTCTTTTAATTCAAGTAGCAAATTCCTAATAGCATTTTCATTTTCAACTCCGTAACAGTTATTATCTCTAGCACTTCATATCGAGCAAGCTACTGGCTACTGCCGCTTGCTCTCACAAACCATTGACACATGTTTCTATCTTTGCCATACAACTATCGTGCGGACCCATTTCACTCTATTTTCGTCGCCACGGCAAGTCAGAAAAAACATGATTCTCTAGCAATGACTTTCCTCCAACATTCGTTTTCACCCCCCAAAACAATGCAGGGCATTTGTTAATTAATCACTTTCCACCACTTCGCATCATGAATAACTTCCAACAATTTCTTCCCATTTCCAACATCATATCCTACTCTACCTCCTCTAATACCTTCTCCAAAGGATGCTGGTCCATTGGCAACTCCCTCAAAAGAGCCTCTCTCACCAACGCCACCATCTCCTCCTCACTCTTCCCCTCCACATCAATCGGTTCATGAACAAACACCCTCAACTTCCCCTTCCCCGTCTGCACGGGCAGCAGCCCCGCCCCCGGCATGACCGCATGAGCATTTGCAATGCTCAATGGAACAATTGGGACTTTTGCCTTGACGGCCATGGAGAATAAACCGCCCTTGAAATCGAGGAGGCGTCCGTCAGGAGAACGTTCGCCTTCGGGGAAGGCCATGATGGGCATGCCTTGTTTGAGGTAGGTGATGGCTTCTTTGAAGGTTTTGAGTTGGGAGCGTTTGTTGGTGCGGTCGATTAGAACGTGCTCTCCCTTGATTGCAGACGAGAGAGTGTGTTGTGTTGTTGATTTTGTAGTTGGATAAGCGATACAAGAATTATTTGATTTGAGAAAGAAAGGTTTTTAGGTTTGATGATGGAATATACCCAATTGTATGTGGATATAAAGAGTATAGAATTCGCAGTAGGAAGTTGACACAGTTAAGAAATTGAATGTGGCAAGAAAAGGGACATAGAATAAAATAAAAAAGGCAGCATTCAAATTATGTCAGTCTTCAGAAAATTCAAAATAATATGGTAATGAAATAATCTTCATGACACACACACGAATAAGTTACATGTTATGCATTCTTCGGAAAATATCATAAAAAATGTAGACATAACAAACTCATCTACCAACCATGACACTCCGCAACATAAAAGCAAAAACACGCATACATTTGATAATCCTATCAAGGAACACCTATGAAAATGACTCGCATGATCCCCAAAGCAAATATCCTTTCCAGAATAGCCCCAGCGATCAAATGTTCACAACAATAAACAAACTATCCCAATCGCATACAACAATAAACATACAAAATAATAACAATAAAAGAAACTCACCCCTACCAACTGCATCCCCACCCCCGGAAACGCCTTCAAACTATCCTTGGCAATAAATTTAAACACTGGATCCAACACCGTACACAACACGGCAATATCCAAAAAACTTGCATGATTTGCCACATACAAACATGCCTGGGTATTTTCCTTCACCACACTTCCCTCGCCCTCGTTCCCCTCGCTCTCCATAATCTCCAATTGACTCTTCATCTTCAACCTTGCCACATCCCCCGCAATCTCCGGATAACTATCCGTCAATGCCAAATACACCCGACACCAAACCTTTCCCGTATAATCGAATTTACTCCTATCGTCATCAAATCCCTCAATGACATCTCCCAGATATTTAAAAATTTGCATGGAGGCGAGCCAGAAGGGCATGGTGAGGACAATGACCAAGAGGCAGTAGAGGCCGTGCGCGTTAAGGAGTTTGTCCTTGTTGTTCTTTTTTATTGTTAGAAGGGGGGAGATTTGGGAGTCAGTGAGGCGGTGGGAGGGGTGGGATTGGAGGGAGAGTGGGACGTAGTCTGTGGAGGATATGGGTGATATTGTTGCTGTTTTTGTTGATGTTGCTGGCGTTGTTTCCGTTTGGACAGAGGCATACAGTGCAGTGCGGATGGAGGAGCTACTGGGCGGTCTCAGCGATGGCAGGGTATGTGAAGAAATAGCCAGTGGTCTCATTGAATTGCGCTGTCGTTGATTTTGTTGCTGTACCAGTTGCTTTTTATTGGTGGTTTTGATCGGAGAAACAGCAGCCCCATTGAATGCCAGCGATGTGGTGGCAGTGGCAAGAAGAGATAGGAAGCATAATGATCGTCGTCGATGGGTGTTCGTCATGGCTGATGGCTAGTTAACTGGATGGATTGATGGCTATTGTAATCTAGAATAATACTGCCACAATGATCGCGTTTAGTTGTGAATTTGACGCAGTTGACAAAACTATTCTGGTTGTTTCAATGAATCGCCGAGAACGATTGTTGAAGCATGAACCTTTTGCAAAAGTCGCCCATACTATGGTACTAGTAGAACAAAAATGGTTTGAGATCCAACGCGCGCCTGTCGCGACGTCGCTGGTCGCTGGCCATCGAGCACAACAAAGTGCGTGGGAAGTGGGAATGTTTACTATTCTTCTTGTGGAGGGAAACATCGTGTCAACTGGGCGGGAAGCAAGATAGATGTCGTCGTAAAAAAAACCGAGTAGGTATGATGTATCATCTATGGTTATCATCTACTCTATCTACTACATCATACATACTATCGTACGATTCTATGGTAATAGTAGTAGCCGCAAACCAACCAGGTTATTATTATTAACCATACATAGGGTTTTGAGACCGGACAGACGTCATTAACCCATACCCCATACCCCATACCCCATACCCCATACCCCATACCCCATAGTACCCCATACCCCATACGAATGGAGTAGAGTAAAGTTCTAAGAACTTGGGTTGAGTTGAGTGTTTCCCTGATATTCAGGGCTACACATGTAGATCATTACTAGGTTCTACTTCCGAATTCCTATGTTATTTGTTTCGTCGACTATTGAACTATGTCAGACGGACAGGCCAAAAGATCGGTTCATTTCACATCATCCCAAAAAATGCTTGCTTCTGCTTCCACCATGACGACCACCGCTGAAGCGGCATTTCACAATTATATTCTCCCCCTACCCAAATACTACAAAGCCGCCATCATCCATATGCTCCTCGCCCCCCCCCCCGCCCCTAACCCTAATGTTGTACATTATCGAATCCTGCCATAACATCATTTTTTAGTGGGTAAAAATGCTTGCTTCCACCATGACGACCACCGCCGAAGCGGCATTTCGCAATTATATTCTCCCTCTACCCAAATACTACACCACCACCGTCATCCATATGCTCCTCGCCCCCCCTGCCCCTAACCCTAATGTTGTAAATTATTGAATCCAGCCATAACATCATTTTTAGTGGGTTTTGCTAATTCTAATTCCCTTGATTTCCCCGTGATTTTCGAAACCAATCTTCCGACAAAACAGCATTTTGGCTCTTTGGCCGCCGCGACCACTGCTACCGCACCCGTTTCTGTTTCTGCCGACACTTTCTTAACACATACAACTATCAGACGTGTGGGTGGGTCGTGTGAGAGACGAAATAACAACACACTTGTGACAACCACTGATGATTGCAACGAACTGCTACTCGTGACATCGACCAATGCAATGATGCAGAATTGGTCATCAACAGCCACAACCACGATGCTGACTAGAAGAAGAAAATCAGCAACCAACAGTCTAACATATTGGGGATGCAACAATCAACATGCGGGTACACGCCAATCAACATCAGATAGAAATGAAGATGCAGCAATAAGGAGAGGGGGGGGGCGTCAATGAAACAGATACACCCCGGGCTGATTGATAGGCTGGTATGGATGCAGCAAGAAGCAGGAGGGGCCGATAATCACAATGCTACTATGTCTATATGTGGTTCATCTGACAAGACGGGTGCAATTATTTGTCACAAGATCATAATTGTGGTGAGCACAGCCAGAGAGGAGATATAAAACCAACAACAGAACTCTAGATTACAGGAGATGCAACAATCACAGGGGAGTAAAACAACAATCAACAACAAACATGATTTGAACAGTATCACTGGGTCAATCAACAACAAGCATTGCAAAAATCTAATATTACAATCAGCAGCAGCACAAATGCAACAATAACCAACTACAGATCAAAATCACCAGCAACAAACGAAAGAACCAAGGCAACTCAAGCAATACAAAATTAATTAATATGGTAAAATGGTGTATGCCTATTTAATTATAAACAATACAATTATCTTACATAACAGATTAATAATTCTTTATTTTTTAATTCGGATAGTAATAATTCTTTATTTTTTAATTCGGATAGTAATAACTGTCGAATGAATGTTGGTTTTGTGGGGGGGGCAGCATCGTGTTACAGGGGTCGTGGGTAATGTAGTAAGTTAGTTACTCTACCTAGCTAGTAGGTACATAGCTAGAGTAAACTTGAATTGTGTGAAATGTCTCAAATAATTGTGCATTGTGCGCAGGGCAATTTTTGAGCTGCCTAGTTATTTTGTTAGTGGTTTTGGCAAATCTCGATTTTCTCCGCAATGACTGGTTTTATTTTTTTATTTAAGTGGCCTAATCGATTCTACTGGTCAAGATACGCCCAAAGCCTGAATAACCACTTTTTGAGGTCAGAGTATTTTACCACCTAGATAAGAACATGTAAATTTCCCGCATCACGAGTGCAAAGTGGCCATAAAGGCGTCACTTATACTAGAAAAACTTGGATCCCCTATCTTGTGAAATAATTTGAGAAATATCCGCAGACAGCAATAAAGAGTGCATCGATGACGGCAATAAAGAGTGCATCGATGACGGCACGTTCGACATTGCGTTCTGAGTTGAAAACTTCTTTGTTGGCGGCGTGGAGAACATTTCGGTTGTCTTGTTGTTGCCGTGTGATGCCGTCGTCCATGGTTGCTGTTGCTCCCGGGTCTGGCCATACTACCCACGGTGTGGTGTCGAGTAGGGCATACTCTTCCGGTGTCTCCATGATGCCGATG
>JALLAR010001191.1:0-10544 GCA_036939335.1 Conticribra guillardii
CATAGATAGTTCTCTTCTAATTTTATGTAATATTGTAGACAATTCAGTTTATGGTTTTATTTGAATCTTGCCTGATTCTGAAATAATATTTAGTAATCACCCAATTTTTAATTTTTGCATCAACTCTCAAGATAATATTGTGCAACATCTCAAAGCTTCTCAAAGGATCAAAGAAGATGATGATTAAATGATTTATATGGTCTGTACTTCGCCCCAAAAGATCCAAGAAAATCTTTTTCGTGCCACATCAGTCATCGCCGCAAATAATTCTTGTGCCCTTCAAAAAATAGAATAAAATCGCATCAAAATGCAGAGCAAATAATAATATGGCTGGAAGCACGACTGTTCTTGCGGCTCATCTTTCATCCCTTCGTTGGAAGAAGATAACGACCAATAACCAATTTCTCCAGAGTACAATACTTCTACCTATTTGCTATATCTAGGTGTTGGCTTCACCCCAACAGTCGTCCCAAACCTCGCACCATCGTCATTGCTGGCGCCGATGCAACTTCCACTGCATTCGCTCTGCTAATCAACTGCTGCAACCGTTGCAACTCAAACCACCATCCAGCTGAATAATAAAATACTTCCCACCATGCTCCGTCGCACGATTCTCTCCCATCCGACCAGTCGATCATTTTCAACTCACATTCTTACTTCAACTACAAAGAGATCTTCCCGCCTTTCCTCCACCAACAGGTCTTTGTTGCAAAATGCGTCCTTCAAAAATTCACCCGGTCTACATCTGCCTCTGCTATCATCTTCCTGCGGCAACAATGGTAACCACCACAACTCTTTTATAAGTGCAACAACTGGAGGTGGAGTTCATTATCAACAACATCGCTGTTTTTTCTTTGGAAGTGGCAGCAACGACAACGATGACAATGATGGCAAAAAGAAAAAAGAGAAGGACAAAAAGGAAGAAAAAGAGGCAGACAAGGACAAAAAAGATGACAATGACGACGACAATACACAAGAGGATAAAAAAGACGATGACAACAACAAAATCAACAGCTCTGAAAATTCTACTGATTCGGAATCATCCACGCCCACCACTGCGACGACTACTTCCAAATACAGAAAATCGTTACGCTCCTCCACATCCCCAGGGAGTACAACATCCAATAATGTGTTGCTGCCTGCCTCTCGACTTGGATTTGGGGATCAGGCGCCTCGGTATCCGCATTTATTGGCGCTTCCTGTTGTTAGGGGGCCGGTATTTCCGGGAGTGTTGACTCCAATTACTATTACGGATCAGGTGGGTGGAAATGTGACTATGTTTTGTTGCTCGAAAATTGGTTGCTAGACTTTATGGAAATACAATACGACGAGATGAATCTGCCAATGATCTTGTGGGAAGATACTTCCTGCTTTAGATAGATCCAGAGTGTATTATTTCTTTCTTTCTTTGCATTTGTGGCACTGATCTGATATCAAAATATCTCTTTCGCCTTTTTTGCTCTTTCGTTCAACACACACAATGTGCTCAACTCAACCACGTCAATTAGAAAACAATCAAAGCAGTGGAGAAAATTCTATCTGGTGGTTCGGGAGGATATTTGGGCATCTTCCTGCGAAAAGATTACCCCAGTGATATGTCCAAAGGATCTTCGCATTTCACGGAGAAACCAGAGATCATCACTAGTGCATCTGACTTGTACTCTGTTGGAACGTTTGCCCAGATTCAGCGAATGACCAAAACAGAAGCTTCATCTTCCTCATCCTCTGAGGGTTCGCATTATGATATAGGGGATGATGTTGACCTTAATCATTTCACCAGCATTGACCATGACCATGATGTGGATGATTCCGACACCCATGATGATGGCCATCCACCAATCAAAGCGTCTGCTTCTCTTCTCCTAATGCCCCATCGACGCATTAACCTCCTCTCAGTGGATGAGGTCGGACCTCCAATCGATGTCACCGTGTCCCACTGGGATCGTCTCAAATACGTCCGTGGCGAAGACTCTTCCCGCGATGACACAATCCGAGCACTATGTCAGGAGGTATTGAGTACAATCCGCGAAGTGGCACAAATGAACACATTATTCAAAGAGCAAGTTGTCAATTTGGTTCCATCCTCCCATATGTTTGATATGAATGATCCCTATCGGCTGGCAGATTTTGCAGCATCTCTCAGTAGTAGTGGAGGCGATGTGGCTGACTTGCAGTCAGTGTTGGAAGAGATAGATCCAGAGTTGCGATTGCACAAGGCGCTGGTGCTATTGTCAAAGGAGAGAGAGGTATCCAAGCTGCAAAAGGAAATTAGTGCCAAGGTTGAAGAAAAGATGAGTGCGGCGCAGAGGAAGTACTTTTTGATGGAGCAGTTGAAATCCATTAAAAAGGAATTGGGTATGGAGAAAGATGACAAGGAGACCCTCATTGAAAAGTATCGAACAAAGCTGGCAGAGTATCCGTCAATCCCGGAGGAAATTTCAGAAACAATTGAGTCAGAGTTGGAAAAGCTGTCGAGTTTGGAGAAGAACTCATCAGAATTCAATGTTACGAGGAGCTATTTGGATTGGCTTACCAATATTCCATGGGGTGTTACGACGAAAGAAAACTTTGACATTTCTGATGCTAGACGGGTCCTAGATCGTGACCATTATGGTATGGATGAAGTGAAAGAGACCATACTGCAATTCATTGCTGTCGGAAAGCTCAAGGGAACAGTACAGGGAAAGATTCTTTGTTTAGCAGGCCCTCCGGGAACGGGTAAGACCAGTATTGCTGAGAGTGTGGCGGCTGCACTAGGCAGGAAATTCTTCCGTTTCTCGGTTGGTGGAATGTCAGATGTTAGTGAAATTAAAGGACATCGTCGTACTTACGTCGGGGCCATGCCTGGAAAGATCATTCAGTGCTTAAAAAGTACAGGTTCCACCAATCCACTGGTGTTGATCGATGAAATTGATAAGCTCGGAAATGATTATCGTGGCGATCCAGCAAGTGCTCTGCTTGAGGTATTAGATCCTGGTCAGAATTCTACGTTCCGTGATCATTTTATTGATGCCCCCGTAGATATCAGCAAGGTACTTTTCATGTGTACAGCAAATGAACTTGATCGGATCCCAGGTCCATTGCTAGATCGAATGGAGGTGATTCGTCTCTCTGGTGAGTTAGTCGTGCTGTGCTAGTTGATTGTCATGTTCCCAAATCCCAAATGCATTGTAATTCTAATCACCTTCCCCTCTCTTTCGATCAAAAGGGTACGATTTTCCAGAGAAACTGGAAATTGCTTCAAAATATTTGGTGCCCAAGTCAATGGTCAACAGTGGTTTGATGGTGAAGGATATTCCGGAAGAAGAGAAAACAAATGAAGACGAATCAGAAGAGAAAAAAATCAAAGATGATGCTTCAGCGCCACTTCCTACCTATCACATTGCAGATGGAGTGCCAAACACGCTTTCCATTCAGAGGAGCGCACTAGAAAGTCTTGTGCGATGGTATTGTCGTGAAGCTGGGGTCCGCAATTTGGCAAAGAAAATTGATAAAATTACTGGTCTGCTAAGCTTACAAGTGGTGGCGGAAGATGAAGGGGCGCAACTTACTGAAAAGAGCAAGAGGAAATCTGATACATGGGAGGTTTCGTCGGACAACCTTCACGAGTATGTAGGCAAGCCCATTTTTACTAGTGATCGTTTGTACGATAAAGATCCTTTGCCTCACGGAATCGTCATGGGTCTTGCCTGGACAAGTATGGGTGGTTCAGCGTTGTACATCGAAACGCAAGGTATCAGACGCGGATTAGATTTGGAAGGAAAGCTTCGAGGAGGCGGGACATTGAAAGTAACAGGCCAACTTGGCGATGTCATGAAAGAAAGTACCCAAATTGCATACACAGTGGCTAGGGCGCGCCTCGCTGAAATTGCACCTGCCAATTCATTTTTTGATGATACCGATGTGCATATGCATGTTCCTGAAGGAGCAACACCAAAAGATGGACCGTCTGCTGGCGTAACTATGGTGACTGCTATGTTATCACTTGCCCTTGATAGGCCGATTAAGAGTGCTCTTGCAATGACAGGAGAAATCAGGTACGTATTATGTCTTGCATAAATTTCCATTAACTTGTTGCTGAGAATGTCACGTTCTTGAAAAAATATGAATAAATTTACTGACCCTTCTTTCTACTAATGCTCAACTACGCAGTTTGACCGGGAAAGTCTTAGCTGTCGGAGGAATCAAGGAAAAAACAATGGCGGCGAGGAGAGCTGGCATCACAACCCTAATTTTCCCTGAGGATTGCAGGCGAGACTTCGAGGAACTACCGGACTATTTGAAGGAAGGCCTTGATGTTAACTATGCTAATGATTATTCCAGTGTATTTGATGTTGCATTTGGTGACAGCAAATAGTGCACTTAACATTTTATTTTAATCCCATGACTGAGAGAAACTGTATTAGTGGACTTATATCGAATACATAATATCATTTCTGTTGATGCACTCGTCGTTACCATTTCCTATTATGAGGCAAGATAAATAGGTTCTAATATTTAAGTTTTTGGATTGAAAGTAATCTTTGAAGTCAATATTTTTTTCTTGCGAGACAAAATACATCTGAACTAAATTGATACATTGACAAAGATTTTCGTGGTTCACAAGAAGATAAAGGATATCATTAAACTACATTCTTGACGACTCATACTATGCATCAAGAAATGAGTAATCCCCACCAATGAAACTCTTATGTGAACAAATACCCCCAAATAACACTAGCGTTGCACGGAAGTTTTAATATGCATTGCCCATGTTTCAAATGTAAAAGTAATACATTCATTCATTCATTGATCCCATTCTTTCCCATTGGCAAAAAAACGTTTCACACCCCATTTGATCAAAGAAACCATGATTTCATCCCTCTCAACCCCGAGTCCTTTTCTCAATATTGATTTCCTTCAGACGGGTGACAGGTTTGAGTTGTCCGGTCTCTTCATCGGGCACCCATTTGAAATATCCAGCATTACTGGGTCCACGATAATCCTCTGGTGTTACAAGAGACAAGTACCAGCAATGGGATAATTGGAATGGTTGTGGCATTGCATGAGAAATAAAATGCTGAGTTAGATTTACATACATCTTGAATGCAAATAATAAATAATGACTTGGAAAACAAAGATCCTTACCTGTGTTATCGGCAACATTCTGCATTTTGTGGGGATGACAATTCATTGTGTTCGATAGGATGAAGAAAAAACAAGGATGATAAGTATTAGAAAATAGCAACAATGCAATGGAGTGCATTCCCAATCTTGAACGAAGGACCAAGTCAAAACAGTCGCAACAAACCGCGCAATTCCCAGGAGCAATTCCAAACACACACAAACACACAGACCTTGTCACTCTTTCTCATGGAATCCTCCTCTCCATAAAAACTGCTCTTCCTCTTTCCATAGAATGCAGCCCCGTTCCCGAGACGTCGGGAAGTTGCATCATCGACGAAGGCGTCCAATTCTTCGAAGAAATTGGCAAAGAAACCTTTCTTAGCTGGTTGTTTGTCATCGTCATTGAAGGAATTGTACAGTTGGGACGATGATGATGATGATGATGTCACGGCAATGGGGCGAGAGTTCGTGGAGCATGATGGTGATACGGAGAACGCGGCGGTTTCGTGGGTTGCCATGGCGGCAATGAGGAGAAGCGACGTGATCATTCTTTGGTTAGGCATGTTGGTGGTGGTATTGGGGCCGAAACACAATATCAAAAGAAGGAAAGCTGGAGAAGACGAGGTGGATTAAATTATTTTGCGCGGCCTTCGAACTAATTACAAGACGGTTCGTTGATATTGTTGTTGCGTGTATTAATATATTAATAATTGTACAATACTATTGCTGACCGACTGTTATTGTACTATAGTTGCTGAGAACAAAAAGTAGATAGATAATAATTTTAATGTTGTGTTCTTTGCTTGCTGACGGTGTCGGATTTTTTCATCTTCTCTCGTGAGGAATGATGTGGCAGGAAAGATTCATAAAGAACGATTTAAATACTATCGACTGCAAAGGTAGATACATCATAGGACTCGGCGGCTAAGGTAGAAGTAGCGTTGACCGTTGACTGCATGCGAGGCACGCAGACGGACGCATCATCGATCATTCAACAAGAAGATCTCTGAGATTGATGTGATCCCTTGATGTGATGAAATAATAATAATAATAATACAATAATAAAATGCCGGACAATAACAAAGCCGCACCAATAACCACCATCCCAACAAAGAAACAAAGCCAATGGACCAACAACTGCGTCAACTGCCCTTGCCAAAGCTTTCAATCCGATGACGCCGTCACATCGGCTGTCAATTCCGACGCACGCGCCCAGGCGCTCATTGAATGGCTATCGGGATCTTGGCAAGATGATACTACCAATGGTGCATCGTGTTCCTCTGCCGCAGAAGATACATCCTCGTCAGTGGGACAACGATGTGCAGTAACAGGATGCGCCAATCGACTGCAGGCGTCGATTATCGTATTAAATGCAATTCGCGATGCCTGCCGTCCTTACCTCGAATCGCCAGCCCCACCGACTCCAATTTCTTCGATACTAGAAACACCAAACGCAACGAAAAAATCGCAGGTCGATACTTCTCGAAATGAAACCTACCAAGATTCTTTTCCGTCGTTGACGACCACAACTTCTACAGCGGTACCAACTATACTTGTGGGGAGAAGGAAGAGCAAAGGACCCAAGAAACATAATGGTATAAATCCTAATTCAGCGGCTGGCGGGGGTGAAATTCATGTAACAACAACAGCAGCAGCAGCAGCAGCAAAAAAAGACATTTACAGTTTCGCCAAACACCATGATAATGGCAGGGCGAGTAAAATTGGATGTACTGCAGTGGGGACCAAAAAGAAGATAAAACCGGTCACCATTTCCTTGTCATCCGACTCGTCATCTTCATGGGGGAAAGGGTTTCCACCATTGACAAAGGGGAACATATCTTCTCTTCCATCCCAAGATACCGCTGAAATGATGAGGGGGGCAAAGACGTGGTCAAAGCCAGAAGCAACAACTGCAGTAGTGACTGGTCCTATCAATAAAAGCGAAGACTTTAATAAGGGTGCAAACCCACTTTTGAGTAAGGGGAATTTATCATCCTTGACTTCCGAAAACAATTCATCAATGGTAAAAGGAGTTCATCCGCGCCGTCTTGATTTTAGTTCTCAAGATAATGCAACAGAAGCTGAAGGTCAATCCAACAAATTGAGGAATAAATACGAGTTGAGTTCCCAACAAAAAGCAACCACAGTTGAAGTGCATTCGAAAAGTGCCGAAAATAATCTTGACCGTGGCTACAAAGCACAAACCACAAAAAACAAAGTCTCGTCTGAAAAAAATGAACAAAACGATCTTGATTTAAAAAACAACACAAAAGCAACAATCGTCGAAGGTCCTCCCAATAATAAAATGAGGAGTGATGTCTGTGATTTGACTGACGAAAGCAATGATGATAAGAATAATATCCATGATGGCTTTGCCAACCCCCAAACTACTGGTGCTAGTGGTTACATGCCATCAAGTTGTACTAGTTCTGTGGTTGCCGATCCACGTACACCATCTCGCAATGAAATTCTCATGTTTGATAATCACATGTCTGCAAATGAGAAGCAAGATAGACTTGCCAGCATCTATTCGACAATTTTGAAACACCACTTGGCACCTTTCCTGCTACTGGAACTTCATCTTCTTGTGAGGCTCATTTCGATATCAGAGAAAACAACTAAATGCCTAATGAGTGGAGGTAATGATCAAACGCAAGCAAATTTAGCGTTTGCTGATGTATTTCAATCTGAGCAGTCGTGTCGACATTTTGCTGCTCAAACATTGACAGCATTGGAATTTGTGATAGTCAATTTAGGCCATGAAACCATAAAAATGTTTGCATCACTCCCGGCCATACGTAGGTTGTGCCCAAATATGTTGACAACATTGCAAAATGCCATTCATGCGGGGAATTCGGCACTGATGTTTGAAGCAGACCAAAAAGCACTCGGTGCCAATACGAATACTCCACATCTTACATTGCCCTTTGATCATGCGCGTGATTCTCGGCATAACTATCGATCTGCGGATTTGAATCGGTTGTTCAAAGAAAGGGAGGAAATGCGCGATGCATTTCTTTATCAGCTACGTGCTTTTCAGGATGTGCGTGGAAGACTCGTGGATAACGNAGGAAATGCGCGATGCATTTCTTTATCAGCTACGTGCTTTTCAGGATGTGCGTGGGAGACTCGTGGATAACGAGCAGGCTGAGACGGTGATTGGGTCTATTAAGCGCGAGTCTAGAGAAATGCTTAACAATTTATCATCTGGTAATATTGTTTGGTTTGTCAATTTCTTTTGCGATCTGCTATTTCAAATTGGTTTGGTCCCTATTGGTGAGACCGATTCTGAAGTATTGCAGCACGTCACAGATCAGAAACGATTGCAGGTGGGTTCCTTTTTATCGAGCGTTGTTTTTACTTGATCTAACTATTCACACTGATACCATAGGCAATTCATGCTTTTCCCTTGACAACAGAAACTACATTTGAGATTTACTTCAAAAAGCGTGCAAACAAATAAAAGCAGTCATAAACTTAGCATTGATCAGAAGAGCTCATCCTCCAATTCAAGCACTGCCCTGCCAGAACAAAGCTTCCAAGGGCATCAAGAATTTTTCTTGTTATTCCTGAAAGCTGGTGACTCTTACAAATTCAATGTGCACTTAAAACGCCGGCTAGCATGGATGGTCTCGGAAATGACTGAAGTCACTGATACTAAAGGCATTTGCCAAAATATTGGAAAAACCCAGTTGTTTGCAAAATTTCTTGGACTGCTTGTTTTCGGCCCTAACTGGAACTTAGGACAAGGTTCAGACTTGTCAAACACAAATGAATACGATGCTGTCAAAGCTATTGGGGATAATTCGCCACCAATCGAGTTGAAAGATTGCATTTTGGCATCTTGGCAGCAATATCGCTTGATAATTGTAATTCCTTGGGTTGTTCAGTTTCTCGGAATGATAAAATGGTAAGAAGAGGCATGGAACTATATCCTGCTGTGTCCTATTTGTGCATTGATTTGAAATCAGTCGTGCCTAACGCTTGCGTGTGATATGTTGACACATCATTTAACATGATAGGGATGCAATATCAATGAAATCCAATTACTACATGGAGGTGTTTGGGCTTCTTTGGACAGTGAATAAATTCCTAACTCATCAGATGGATCAGCACAGTTACTTACACACGAATATGGTCTTGTTATC
This sequence comes from Conticribra guillardii, assembly GCA_036939335.1. Taxonomy (NCBI): domain Eukaryota; phylum Bacillariophyta; class Thalassiosirophyceae; order Thalassiosirales; family Thalassiosiraceae; genus Conticribra; species Conticribra guillardii. The sequence goes on from JALLAR010001191.1 coordinate 9,255, forward strand.
TTTGCAACTTGATGCTCTTTTCCACGATGTCGTTGGTCTTATCACTGCCCAAAATCTCCCTATCGTCAACCTTCCTGCACGGCCTAAGGTCAACAGCACATGCGTATCTTCCAATTACAACTCCCCTAACTCTATTTACATTGACATCCTTCCTCTTTGGTTTAGCAAACCTTTCCTATTTTCGACATCAACATACTTCGAAGATTTATGCGATCTTCTCAATGACATCGCACACAATGTTGGGAAAGCATCTTTCAGTCCAAGAAAATTAAAGCCCAGCTCTGTCAGCAGTGGACTAAGGCAACGATCTTCCTCCCACATTTCTTTGAGCAGTGATTCCCATCCATGGTCAAGCAACCGCCTTGGTGCAAACGAAAAGGAAGGCATAAAAGAGAAATTGATTGACGCATTTTTTCACCAGCACAAAGATCTACAGCAATTATGTGAAATGGCAGTCGATCGTGTAATTAAGAACTTTTCCGAAACTGTGTCAAAGACATGCATCACACCTACATTTAGGAATGGAGCAACTGCTTATGAAGAATACTTCAATGATTCGTCAAGAATAAATCTCAATGAATACAACAAAATTCTACAGACTTTAGAGATTGATGCAAGCTTGGCATCGAGATCTCTGATGAATGATGACTTTGATCGCATCATTACTGGAACTTTGCGCCTCCTTGCTTCGCCATCAACAAACCCCAAAGTTCTAGAAATAGCATCAACACTAGCTATCAGTCATGCTGTTAAAAGGGGGGAATGTGTGTTTAATTCACTGGTATGCGAGGAGACGAAGAAGATGATGGATGATTTCATCAGAAAAGAAAGGAAAGCTAATGCCGGCGTGCCACTCACTTCATCGAAAGCATCACGAGGCCTTCACAGCAACTCTGTTGCGCACTCTGCAAATTTGCTATGTTTCTTGGAATTAAATTCTTTGTTGATGGAGTTTAGTGAACAATCATGTCTCGATGAGAATGCGTTTCAAGTTTTGAAGGAAACGAAGGGTGCAGCATACAGCCAGTTGCAAAGCTCAAAAGAATCTATTTGTTACTTATCCGTAGAAACTGCCTCTATCGTAGAAGACTTTGGGTCCCTGATTGTTTCTTTTTTCGAAAAATTCTTCTCGTCTCCGTCAGACAAAACTGCTTCAATGGTTAAAGCAGCTGTTGAAGTATCAGATATCTTATCATTTCTTGGTAAGCGTGGATGTCTGGAGTCAATTCGAAATGATGTAGTGTTGCTGTTCTGTAACTCTGAAAACCTGCTGGCTTTAATGATTCGAGC
>JALLAR010001192.1:0-12921 GCA_036939335.1 Conticribra guillardii
TGTTGGAGGACCGTGTTGAATGTCAAGTGCTGCCGGTTCAGGATTTGGTTGTGTTGGAGGACCCAGTTGGATGGCAAGTGGCGCCGGTTCTTTAGGATTTGGCTGTGTTGGAGGACCGGATTGGATGGCAAGAGGTGCCGGTTTAGGAGGACCGGGTTGGATGGCAGCAAGTGACGCCGGTTTAGGATCAGGACTTGGTTTTGTTGGAGGACCGGGTTGTTGGATGATTTCAAGCTGCGGTGGGTGAGTGAAGATTGGTGGGTGAGTGAAGATTGGTGGGTGAGCGAAGATTGGCAGAGTGATATTATCTGGGTCACCCTCTTCACCGTCTTCGGAATTATCTTGGTTCATGCTCATTTGTTTTTCCCTTCTCTCCTCCTCCTTTTTCCTCTCCTCTTCTTCCATTTCAAAATCGGCAACAACTCTCCTCTCCTCGTCTGTTGGTGCCGTTGGTTGTACTGGCAGATGTCCCTTCACAGACACAACCTGGCACACCTGTTTTGCCCTTTTCAGCAAGACCTCTTTCTTCCCTGCCTTTGAAAATCCTTTCCCATCCTCTTTCGACAATCCCAACTTGAGGAATTCAATCACGGTACCAAGTTGATTATTTTTCATATTTTCGAATGGTAGTCCATCTTTTGTTGCGTCAATGTAAGATGCTTTCAACTTGACAAATCCATCAAATGCTTTTATTTTTGCTTTCAACTCATCCATATTCTTTTTCATGAACGCAATTTCCGCTGCTTCTTTACATGATGACCCAAGTCGGAAAATATTGTGGACGACAAGCTTTCTGCCAGTAGGCACTCCTTCGCTGAACATCTTCTTCCTTGCTAATTCCCTCGCCTGTACATTTTCTTCATTCAGCTTTGCTTGTTTGCGGATGTTGCTCCAATGTTCCATGGCCATATTTCCGGTCAAGAGGTCATCAACGACACGCTTACCTAAGCCATTTCCGAAGTTCAAGTCGGCAGCGGTAAGTGCACAGTTTGATCGATTGGAACTGAATCGAGTTGGTGTGTGCGATGGTTCTTGAATGGATGATGGAGATTGTTGCTGCTGCCCATAATGTAGTCCAAATTTCTCTGTGAACTCACTGCGATGGTCGTCCTCTGTTTTTGTTTTTGCAATTTCTGGGTCATCAAGGAGAGCATAGTTCAGCGGTCCCCATCCGCGTTGAGCGATGGCTTTTTTATTGTACTCAACAACCCCAAACGATCCTTCCCAAGCTTTAGGGAACAGCGGGATGATGTCAGTCTTCCCAATGTTGCCATCAACATTGTTGTGGGTTTTTTTCCGAAGCAAATCTTCTTTGCAAAGTGTGAATAACATCCCCAATTCACCATTTAGTTGCTCGGAGTCCGCAACCTGCCACTTGTGTGTACCATAAGGAACACCAATTCAAACACACCAAAGGTGAGAGTTGTCATGAATGTACCTCAGAAACTCTAGGGACATGCGCGACCCATGGGCATCAACAAGGAGGAATGGTTTGATACCATCCCTCCTTACTACAACACCAATCTCGTCCATCTTCTTCAACACGTTTGTCAAAATTTCACCCGTTATACCTCCACTCTCACTCCACTGACATAAAGTTTCAATTGTTTTTCCTTCAAACTCACAGACTGGCTCACGCAGAAAAGCATTCCTCTTGCCAAGACAATTTTGTGGAGTCATATCATCTACATTCTTCGGCATTGGATTCTCCGGAAAGTGGTCAACTGTCTCCACCTCCACATTTGGCTTCTTCCCTATTATTGCAAAAATTGATTAAATGATGAGTATGTTGTTGACAACGATCAACACACCAATCAACCATGATGAGTAATAACACAATCCATCAACAATCAATGCTCACAACAATCAACTAACAATCAACAATCAATGTGCTAACCTTTGAATATTACAACACATAATGCAGGCTGCCCGGTAAGCGATGTAACAGTGAGTGATGTGAAATGATTGTCTGTTTCGGATGCTTGTATTTTAACAGCTGTACCGCACCTACCCAAAAGCTGACGTCCACCAACATGTCCATCTCCTTTCATGCAAGTATTCCCACCTGTTTCATTGAAGACATAGCACATTTCAGGATGAACAAGTTGATGTGTGCATTTCCTTCCATAACCATCCTCAACATCTACCACATTCCCATCCAAATCCATGTAGACCGGAATGTCCAACTCCATTGCTACACCCGTATCCACCATCTCTTGATAGATACACTTGTATATGTTGAGAAAGTTGGAATAGGTGCACAAATTTTCCCTATTCAATGAAAATTTGCGCCCCTTTGCCGAAGTAAGATAACGTCTATTCTTTTTCATGAACTTATTCCACCATTTCTTGCCAAGAATGTAAACATTTTTGTTGATCCACTGTTTGTCACCTTTGCATTTGTATTTCATTTTTTGTTTATATCCAATTATAGTTTCCTCGGTTGCTGTGTCATGCAGAAGATTGTTTGCTAGTTTCAAGCCCTCGCCGCAGCTGAAAGGTTTGTTCATATCGGCCAATTTAACAAGTAAGTCAACGAGTCATGCCTCTTCCAAATGCAGAGCTGGAGTTATGGTTCCTCTGCCATGAACATCAAATCTGTCATTATCAAATCTATTACGAATTGTTTGGGGATTCACATAGTCGTCTAACCCATACTCTTTCTGCCTCTCATATATTATTTCCTCCAAGCGACCCTTTGGAAGTCTGTCATAGCCATTTCTCGCGGCTTCAATCCGTCCAACTCTGTAGTCCTCTGTGATAGCATTCTGCATGTTCTCAAATTTTATAACTTTATCCTCCTTTGCATCCTGAGTACTTCCTTTGGGCCTGCCGGGTCAGCCTCTTGTGAGAGATTGGGTCTCACTGTCACTCTCAGTCTCCAGTTCGGTGTCACTATCCCCAGGCATAGTTGCCATGGGAGGAATTGTTGGATGAACATCCTTAGCCTTAGGTTCCATCTTCCAGAACCTAGCCATTTCATTTTTCACCATTTGGACAGTTAAACTTTCGAATCGCCCCTTATGTTCATTAACTAGTTTGGCTATCATTCCATAAGGCACCTTATTGTTATCACTAGAGTTTTTTGCATCGATGCATTTCTTTGCGATAGCTTGTTTTATTGCTTTTATAGCAAAGCGTTGAGCTTTTTCGTTCTCTGCCATGGTTGTGGTGCGCTGTGAGTGGTGTTTCGTGACGGACGAAAATAATAATAATGACGACGGTGATCTCGATGTCATTTTTTATTTTTGCATTGCGTGGCGCGCCAACAAAAAATGGTGGCGCGCCAGATATTATTTTTCCTATTTTTAATTAAATTGCGAGCTAGACCTAACCTTTAAATTATGACATTCAATAAATATCGGGAGAGAAAAATATCGTACTTTGCTACATACATACTGTAGGAATAGTATGAATATGGTGGTTTACGGCCAGACAAACAGTATCGCTTTTCAAAGCGGTACTGTTTGATCAATTCCTACATTGAGCAGGTACATTTTTCTACGCGATGACGCTTTTACTTCACACAAGTGGACGAACTTCACACAAGTGGTTTCTCACTTGTATCTACAATATTCAATGTTGGGATGTTTCCCTTTTTTACAAAACAGGAGTATTTCATAAATGAAATATATTCTAAAAGAGAGGAAGTATCTACAATACAGCCTAATTTTTTTCGAACCGCGCGATCCACGCGCGCAACTTGTGTGGTCGTTAGGGCTTCATTCTATTTTTTTGGTACCAATTTTATCCAAGATCTTTGTATGTAGACGCTACTATTATCCTATGTACGAATCTTCCTAAAATGCGTTGCTGTACCATAGGTAGAAAACGTATTAATTCCTATCATAAAGATTGATCTTGATGCCTCCAAGGACAGACTTACTTGGATCAGCTCGGATCCAAAAAGATCTTGTGTCGAAATCTTTTGGCCCGCTGTTAGTGTCAGGGAAAACAATTCTTGATAATATCCCTATTAGAGATAATATATCAATAATAGAAATGACTTGAAAACAACATCTAAATAGCAACAACTTTAATAATGACGTCACGATGTCATCAGGAAGAATGCAATACTTTTGAGTAGAATGACACATAAAAAATTTATAAAATATCTAAACGCAAAATTATATAATGAATTTTAGGTTACCTTTTTGTCGTGTTCTTCCATCTGTCAAAGAGAACGCGAGTAAAGAAAAAGAGTTCGATCCGCAAAAGATGTGCACACTCAGTCATCGATCAATCGATTGAAAACCGCGCCGTCCCCGAGCGAGTGCCGACCGCCGAAGAATGGAAGAAGCCATTTCAAAGAAAAACCAAGGACGACGACCACCATGGCGGATGACCACCACCCTTCCTCCAAGAATGCCAAGAGAGCATGTGTCGCGAACAACAACTCCACCAACCCACCACCAAAGGAGGGTGGTCGAGCCTCTCCATCTGGTTTTGTCTTGAAATTGTATCAAATGGTCAATGGAGCGGCCGATGATATCTTGTCAGTGAGTTGGAAACAAATAATTGTTCTTTGCTATTGAATTTAATTCCTACGTATCAATATATTGGGTTGAAGGGGGAAGAAATGTAGATTCTGAGCAATTTTCAAGAATAATAGACTATCAAGACCTTATTCCTCTTCGCAGTCCAATGCCAATGCCCTGATAGATCTTTGGTTCTTACTCGCAGCCAGTGTTGTTGTTCAAGGCCATGGGCTCATTTCCGTTTTTCACCATATTGGTTGCATTATTTATTGGCGGCATCCATCCATGGGCTCATTGTTCACTTTGAAAGGCGCTTCAGACCCGAGGAAAGCATGCCGACGCGATCTTTTACCTTCGTTTCAATGCCAAACTGTCCCTAAATTGTTCCTTGTCTGAGCTTTGGAAATATTCAACTTTTTAATTGTTCGGCGGCCACAATATCCTCGAACTTTTATGGAACAAATGTTCTAGATGTTAGAGCTCACTTTTTTTAATAATGGAAAAGAAAATTTGACCATTGCCACATCTCTCATGCAGTAGTCTCCACACCGATACAATTTTGCAGCACTCATGCATTATTTATGCGTTTAATTCAACTATTCTTAAACTTTTTTTCTCTGCCCGAAACAATTTCACAGTGGACACCCAACGGCGAAGCCTTCCGCATCTCCGACCTCTCCCGCCTCGAGTCCGAAACCCTGCCATCCTTCTTCCGCCATTCCCGATTCCAATCCCTCGTTCGCCAACTCAACTTTTACAACTTTCGTAAAATCAATAGAGAACGCACCTTCTGGGTGTATCACCACCCATTGTTCCACCGAGATCGTCCTCAAGATTTGCACAAATTGCGCAGAAGGACATGCCCGGGGTTTGACGGAAGGAGGCATCGGCCTTATTCGCCGACTAATCCATCGGCGGCTGCGAGCCAAGGCACCATGGAAGATTCGATCATGTCGAACGAAGATGCTATGGACATGGACGAGGACGAGGATTCTCCTGATTTCATGTCTCCAGCAGGGGGTGCAAAAGTGAGTCGATCACCTTCGCCGTCATCGTATCATCAGGGTTCCAGCAATTCACCATTGGATCATCCTGTCGGAAGAGGATCTGTTCGTGCATCTAATCGCCTTGGAGGATTAAAATCTGTCATTTCTGAAGAAGAAAAGAGTCCCATTGTTTTGAAAAAGAATCGTCTTTCTTCTTCATCAAAAAAGTCATCTTCTGCCTGGGACAATACCAGCTTGGAGAGTATGGATTCAAAGAATGATTACAAGAGAGTTTCCAGCCGCAGTGATTCTGATGGAAATTCACTGTACAATGGTTCTACGCTGTCCAAAGATCGTTCTCGATTGTCATCTCTACCCACTCATCCGCCACCAGCATCGACCACATCCAAGAATGGCAAGAGAGACTCTTCCACATGGCCTACCACTGACGATCACAATGACGATTACTCAACGTCATCCTCTTCAAATATTCGTAGAAGATATTCCAGTGAAGAAGTCCACGAACTGGCAGAAATATCACGTCAATTGAATGTCATTTGTAATGAATATGCAGCTAGCAATTCCACACGTAAGCCTCGTCGTGGCCGTCCTCCTGCAAGTGGTGCTGCTGGCGGTGGCAGTGGTGGCACTGGAGGACACTACTCGTTTGGTGGGCGGTCCGTCTTGGCGTTTGGATTTGAGAAGCCAGATACTCATTATTCGTTTACCAAGTGTGATTTGTTTACCTATGATGACGAAGATGGCGTGCTCTACGATCAGGATGATGCCAGTGAGAGTCAAACTGAAAAAGAGAAGACTGTCGTTTCATCCAGTCCAGAGAAATTGCAGATCAAGGTGGACATTGCGCCTCCATCTGAAGATCGTGGTATTATCGAATCTCTCATCCGCGCATGTCAGATGTCCAATCCTGCCAGTTCTGCGGAAAAATCTATTGTTGCAGCGATCCTATCCTTCTGCCTCTCAACTCACCCCCAAGACCCCGATATTGCTGTCAAGATTGTCTCTCATTTGATAATTTGTCCCATGTTGGCAGAAGAATTTGAATTGTATTGCAAGGCATTATCTCGTGGAATGACCCTTGGATATTCTTCGTTTCTGCCTATGTGGACTCATTTGACAGACAAAAGCCGCCTTGTCCCTCCAAATTCCACGGAAGCATTGAGCATGCCAGCAGCAACTACCTCCACGGACATCTGTGTCCGAAACAAGGGTGGTATGAGTGCCTTGGAAGACTTGAAACGCGACTGGAAGACATTTTCATTGAACTACATTCATCGTACTATCTCTTCATTTCAAAGTGCGGGCGATGCTACAGCCAGCACTAACTATGGAATCCAATTGAACTTGGCGCAACATGAGGCTGTCAATAGATGCGCCACTATTTGGTTCCAATAGCACCCTATTTTCGTGATTTTTTCGTTTCGTCATATGTATGTTTTTGAAGTTTAGTCTAGGCAGTCAACACTTGGCTGCTCTGTTAGCTTCACTTCTTTTTGATGGAATCCTTTAGTCCTCTTCCACCACTGTTTATGTTATGGAATACTAGGGGAAAGAGTTTGTCTTTATGCTAGATTTTATTCTATAGAACTACTTTACAAACATATAATTTACACACTTTTCCTGGTATTATTTGCTGCTTTCACCTGCAAAGCTATCACGTATTATGACATCAGACATCAGTGTTGGAAATCGGAAATACACATCATTGATAGATGCCATTTAGACAGCATTCATATATACTAACTTCAGCTATAGAGATGCGTGGACAAAAAATGATGCCACCATGATATATGAAAAGAAGACGATGCCGAACATGCATTACTTTTACGATGGACACATTTCTGGCAAACAATAATTAGTTGGATAACTAAAAATTGCCAATGGGTAGGAAACATTGGGTGGACAACCACATGCTTTTTATCATCTGAATTTAACCCTTAATCCCTAACATAAATTGTGTCTCCAAGAGGCTTACACGCCTTCCCACCTCGTTCTAATTCAAACAATTCCTCTTTTTCATCCTCTCTTGAAATGTCGGGTTATCTCAAAGCTTGATGTGCCAATGTTAACGGACACTGAAAAATGTCTGAGCTTAGCATGTACCATGAAAGATCAATACTTATTCACTGCATTATTGAAATGGTGCGCGAAACGATTCGCTCGTCTTCACACGGAGTATTAATGGGCAGATAGTAGATATGGTTGCGGGGCAAATCCCCCCAACTTTTAAGATGTCGTAAAAAGGATAACAGTAGTCAATAGACACAATAATGTTTCTGATTTTTGTTAATAATACTTAGAATGATACAATATTCTTCCCCTCATTCAACAGGAAACCTTCCTTTGCTTGGGTATGTACGCTTCAGATCGCAGCTCAAATAATTTCTCAAGAGTAAAAATGGCCTTCATTAATATTTTGTTTCATTTCAAACCACGCGGGAGCCACCTTGCTAAAATTTGTCGGGGGGAGCGGACCATTCTTAAACTAAAAGAAAATCATCAATGCGATAATTCCCTCCCCTATAATCCAATGGCCAACCAACACCCAGCATCACACTTTACGCAAGATGAGCGCGTCCCATTCTAACAGGGTTCCCCCCAACATTATTCATGCTACGATTCACTGCAGGGTTCTTCGACGCGGGATCGGTCGACTTGACTACTTGATACATCGTAGCAAAGAAGCCCAATCCTCCAAGCCACATGGCCAATCCCTCTCCCGACGAAATGTGCTGACAGTCAAAGTCCAAAGTAACTTCTGGCGCTACGCCGTCATCCCAAATCGCATCCATTTGTTCCGGTAGTTTCTCCGACTCCACGGGGATGCGTGTGAAGGGAGCGAGAGGTGGGGATCCTCCCATGGTGACGGCGGAGGACGAGTAGGGTTGCTTTTTGGTGACTGCGGCCGCAGTGCGGCGCATGGATGGGGCGAGGGACCTGATGGCCACGCGGGTCAGAGCGGACGTTGTCATGGTTGCTGTCAATTGTGGCGACGGTAAACGACCGAATTGTTGCCCAGGTTGGGAATTCCTCAGTTCCTTTCACATAGGAACTAGTATATAAGAAATTCCGATACCACGCTTGTTGGTACGATCCGAGTCGAGTCAAACAGGTCAAGAACATTTTTTTATTATGTAGGTAGTACCACCAACCTTTTTGGCCAAGCCAAGACGCCATGATGTACAATGACTCAATGCATTGGATATTAGGATATTATTAAATAATATTGTTCCCCAAATATCAAATATTATGCACAATAATATTTCACGAATTTCTGATTAAACCATGTATTTTTCTCAAGATATGCATTGTTTTGATTTTTTTCTTAATTTTTTATACAATGCAATCATACTAATGCACACCTTAAATCCAACGCTACCCAAATCCCGATGATGCAACAATGCATGATTTATATCAGCAAATCAGAATTGATCTTCCATTCAAATGTAAGTGATTTAATTTATTTGAGTTTTGATGTTCGTGGCAACTTTTGAAAACTCTTTCCACCCCAACACAAAATATTTGTCCTCAATTAAACCATTTGACTCTCCAATGGTCCATTCAAATCGACACCCAAAAGAACTTTCACTCTCTTGAATTGCACCATCACAACGATCTTTATCTAAACTACCATCGCAGCAACTACGCATTCTGCCGAGTACTCGGATGCCAGTACTATGTTCTACCTTTTCTAATGCCTTCATGCATTGGTCCAATGTCATCCTTAAATATCCATGCACCATGTTTGTTTCTGGCACAGCAGGATCAAATTCAACGATAGATGCAATATTTGCGTCTGCTTTCAACAGCTCAATTATATTTGAAAGTTTCTGCCGCCTATTGTCAAGTATTTGTTTATCATAACGCAACATGGCGTGCTTCATCACACCACTCGTTTCGACAGAATCTTCGTCATCAGATATGAGACAGTTTTTTCGAAATCCATCCCAAGATGATATTGCATAGGGCAGAACGCTAAATAAATTCCCTCCTATTCTTCTCAACCACACCCTTGCTTCGGAACAAAAATCTTTATCTCCCATGAGCATTGCTCCCGAAAGGGCGCCAATACCTTTGTAAAACGAAATGTACACCGAGTCAAATGGCTGTGCAGTTTGTTGAAGCGACCTGTGCCTGTTTTACAAAGCAAAATCATTGTGGAGGGATGAGCAAAGAAAAGTAATCGCCTAGATTTGGATGGGAATTATTTCACACATGCAGATCTTAAACAAATTATTTGTTGATCATTGTGCACATAATATTGCCACGCAAGAATGTCAAGCTCCTTTAATCAATTTCACACAATCACAAGAATAACTTACCCATAGCCAACAGATGCCTCAAATATCCTAGCACCGTCACAATGGAATCTGATTCCCCGTTCTCGACACAATGCCGAAATATCTTGCACTTCTGCCCAAGGAGTTAATTTTCCTCCAATTTCTCGATGTGGTAGTTCTAGCATAAGTGTAAATATATTGATACAATCAATTGCTTTGCGGTTAGGATAAGAAATGACAGGAGTAGCCGGTGCACTTGCACTCTGTAACGAAGATTCATCAGGAGACGATGCATGTTCATCCCTGGAAGTATCCAATTCATGAAACATTTTATGCACATGGGATAGCCGGACAGGTTCCATGCCAAGACAGCCCTTGAGTTTCAAAAGCTCTGGATCATAATGATAACTTTCCTTCTCGGGACTAACAACCACTGCTTCCATACCAAGCAACTCCCAAAACGCATCATTTTCATGCAGTAATAAATGACTTGTAGGATGACATGCGAATGCGAACGTTTCTTTCTTTTCAACATTAAGATTATTTCCAAAATTGCGAGAAGAATAGTTTCTAGAATGGATCATCAATGCAATGCTCTGAGCCATCCCACCACTCAAACAGAAAACTGCGTCTTCTTTTCCAAAATGATGTGCTACCTCGGCTTCAAACTTTCGAAGATACGATTCTTTTTCATCTGACGAGAAATCTCCGTAAACATCGTGGGAGTCGACACCGAGACTCTGGCATGCCTCAGAAATGTGAGAAAGTACATCTGATGGGGATTTGCGTTGAGTGTGTGTTTGCAGATCAATTATCTCGCTTTCTTTTCGATTTTTTTCATTTTCTAGCCTCTCATCAAATAATTCGTCGGCAGTGCCACTCATTTTTATAGTAAGCTTGGCTGGTTTGGCGGTTGGTGCCCCACTGACGAACACTGGAGAGGACGACGACGATGGGACGGAGGCCCCTTGACGCCCAAACCCACCGGCCCACCCGGCCACTAACGCGTTCGCCAGAAACGAAGAGAATAGTAAAGTTCCAAAATGGCGTTGATTATTAAGGGCATGATAGGCGAACCAGGCGAACAGCAACTGCATTAGAAAGAAGATTTAGTTTTATTCTTTTGTGATTCGTCGCCATGCCGCCAAATGTTTTCTGGATTGTGGTGGATGATGTTTTGGATCTTTTTGGATTTTTTGGTTTTTATTTTGACCTGTCTATCTTGTGCTTGCTCTAGAGTACCATACATCATAGAGTAGTAGATATTATGGTACCATACTACCCAATAAAAGTAAAGATAGTATCTATTATCCACACTTTATATCAAATCCTACGTGTGCAAAAGATAAAAATACCCTTTATTATTTAACTCATTTAGTTAACTCATTTTGTTAAAGATAGTCATATTTGGCGATCTTTAAGCAAAGATCTCCAAATATGACTATCTTTGTGTTTGATTGCATTTTTCGCCCTCAATGAAGAGGTTTGGCGATCTGGGCATGTGCTAGATCGATTCAGCTCGCGATTCTGTGTAGGAGGGACCCCCACGTCACTTCACCTTACTCCCCCTCACCTCGCGCTCAAAAAATATTAACACAAATACTACACTACAATGTCTGACAACGTCAACCAAATGAATGTCTCAGACAATGCCGCCATAAATATTGGTGCCTCTGGGAGCGCCTTTGTCCCCGTCGAAGGAAGAACAATCGCTCTTCCCAGTGATGTTCACCCCACGGCAGTGGTTGCCACCACCGACGTGGCCGCACCGGCTGAAACAGCAAATTCACGTCCGATCGATGGTTTCAAAGTTGCGCAAATTCCAACCATGCCAAGCCTCCAACAACTCGACAAACTTTCTACAGATATGAACATGGAAGACATTCAAAACTATGATGGCAGTTTGGAAATGCTGGAGGATGAAGACAGCGATTCAAAAATGCCGGCCGACGAATCGAAACTGCCCGCAGATAATACAAAATGAAAACAAAAGCAAGTTCGCACTCGACTCAAATTCAAGGACCAGGGAATCCTTGCGCAATCAAGTGTGTATCTGAAAGATGATGTAGATAAGGAAATTGTGGCACAGCACCGATCCGTTGACAACTACCTCCAAGGAGTCATTGTGGAGATCCCATCAAAGAAAAATAACAACTCTTTCAAAGTTTTGTGGGACGTGTTGAGTTGTGCAATGTCCATTCAACAAGCCGAACTAAGCACCATCTTCTTCAAGACGGATGAAATGTTTTCCCTAATGAAAAATTTGCGCAACAAGTATGAAGAATTATATCTGTCACCTCCAACATTCCACTTGAAGAAATCAAAAAAATCAAAAAAGAAATTAAGCACCGATAAAACACCACAAAAGAAGAAGAAAAAGAGAACAAAAACAAAAAATACACCGGAGTCTTCACAGGAAAAGGCAAACCAGGAGAGGACAATCTACCTAAGTGATGAGTATAGCATGACGTTGCACACCTACCCACCGTGGGCATCGAAGGTATTCTTGCTAGCTAGATTTCAGCAGATTTGTGCTGCGTTTCATCCAGAAGTTGGTCAAAGCAGAACAGGCGACAAAGTACATCAACTTCGCTACGCACTTAACTGCCTACATAGCAGTTCTAAGAGAACTTTCATTCCTGGTATCGATCTGAGTTTTGATGAGGGTGGCGTTGCTTCGCGGTCAAAATACAATCCAGTCCGCCAATATAATAAGGACAAGCCTGATAAAAGGCGGGTTGATTTTTTTATGTTGGGAAACACAACAAAGAAGAAATACTTCATCTTGCATGCGGATATTTATCAGGAAAAAAAAACGCCGCCAACATTGACATCCCATCATCAATTCGCAATCTTCCAACCACACAGAAGGCTGTGGTAAATGCCGTAATGAAATGCAACCTATCCATGGAAACTGATGGAATGAGATGCATTTTCATGGACAACTGGTACCATATCAGCGCGCTGAACTCGCAATTATGCTACGTGATTCCCATCAAATTCTTTCGTGTGGGACTACAAGGCGGAATCAAAATGGATGGAACAATGAAGTTATGAATTTAACCGTAAAAGCTGAACGTGGCGCTCTTATTCAAAAGCATGATCCTGACAATGATCTGCTTTATTTGCAGTGGAAGGACAACAAGGTTGTGAACC
>JALLAR010001193.1:0-12009 GCA_036939335.1 Conticribra guillardii
CTATCTTAGCCCGAATTTGTCCCTACATATATATAGGGACAAATTTGTCCCTACGTAGATGTAGGGACAAATTTGTCCCCACGTCTTATCGATGTCCCATGCATGATGCATGCCAAATGCCAATAGAAGATTACCTAGATGCCGATGCCATGGAACAACAAGGATTTTAATTCTCATTTTGCAAATTGCATCTAAATAATGGCCAACATCATTGCAACTTAATTTGCAACATCGACATAGATATCAAAATTGCATTCAATTGTTCCAGATTCCAGAAATATGACTCCTCAATCCATGAAATGTATCGCGGTAACAGCACTTCTATTACCATACTTAAACCCATTCGCAATTGCCTTCACCCCACCCCACTGAGGCGAATGTCGATTCTTCCTTGACACAGCCGACACAACTGAATGGGACGCACTCCTCCCTCGAGGCATGTTCCATGGAGTGACCACCAACCCCACGCTCCTCCAACGAGCCGACGAGCCATGCACCGTTCTAAATTTACATGCACTTGCCACAAAGGCACTGGATTACACTGACGAATTTATGTGTCAGACGTGGGGTTCGACCGCGGAAGAAATGTATGAGAATGGAATGGCAATTTCGGAGATGGATCGTGAGAGGATTGTGATTAAAGTTCCAGTGACGGCGACGGGTGCGGAGGCTGCGACGAAGCTTTCTATGGCGGGAGTGAGAATTTGTTTGACGGCGTGTTATAATAGCAAGCAGGCATTGATTGCGGCATCTATGGGAGTGGAGTATATTGCTCCTTACCTTGGAAGGTATGACATTTTATGAATTAATTTTATTGCATTTCTATTTACTTGTCCGTTTCATTCACAAATACTATTTCCTGTCACGATTTCTGTACCATGTTCTAAGAATGACTGATAATGGTAAAGATGGTTTTCAAGAATGTCAACGAATGCAAAATATTGTAGATGGATTAGGGAGTGATACTCGAATCTTGGTCGCAAGTTTACGCGATGCCGAGACTATTGCTGATCTCGCATGCGAAGGCTTGGACACCTACACTTTCAGTCCTGCTGTCGCGCGGCAGTTTTTTGATGAACCACTGACGGATATTGCAGCGGCTGAGTTTGAAGAGGCTGTTGGGGCAAGGGATTTAGTAGGTTCAGATAGCGCAAGTTCTCAGATGCCCTTCCTTTAGATCTTATTCGTACCTGTTCCTGCAACATAACAATTTTGCCGAGCCTGTTCAATTCTACATAATGTTTCAACATTTACATTAGCAACTATCAGAACTACTATAATATGCGCTCTTAGGGGATGCTCTTTTTTCATTGCAAATCATTTGCATCGAAGCACTATTTACTGAGCTGATTGATCACAAGTTAAATTTAAATATGTTGTAATACTTGTGTGTCCTATTCTTAGGCGAAATATAATAATACCACATTGAACATTTTTCAGCCTTTCACATATTGCAGGGTATTTCAATCATTCGGCAAAGAATGATCGATCTCTCCGAGTACCCAGTCCTGAAGTTATTTCTATTATTACACCAGTAAATTTTCAGGTTCAAGCTCCAAGCAACTCATTATATTCCCGCGGCACGTTCATGTTCACCAATATTGAATGAACTCATTCGCTTCCATTATATTTCGTTGCATATCGCTGATGCAATTAACCCCATAAATTATGTTCTCGTCCAACACCCAGGAAGAGATTTTTCGGGGTTTGCCTTTCATTAAAGAAGACAAGTCAGAGAATCCGATTGAAACCATGCATTGATCAGCTAGCTAAATGTCCCCATAATACTCTTGCATTCCAATTGATGCCCACGAAATAATTGTTCCAGTGGTAAAAAAGAGGATTAATTGACCAAGCATGATCCCCAGCGCACATTCCTGCCCAACGCCCAACCCTATCATGCACCAGGGCGAAACTTCTTTTAATTATTTTCCTGCGACCACTTGTCATCGTTCCACTCTACATGCTCATCATAAATTAGCATCGTTCCACCCACTAACAAATCCTCTTACAAAGACAGCGGCGTACAGACAAAACGCCACGACGATAGGCCCGACGACGATATGAAAAGCCAACCGCTCATGTGTTTCGAGCATGTACAAGCCGGTCCATAGGTAGTATCGATATTTCATTTTCTTTAACCATATTATGATGGGATTTCCCTTCGTTGGAGGACAGAGAACGTCGGTGTTGGTTTTAGTGAGGGCCATGGTGGAGGACAAAGCTGGTTGACACAGGGTTGAATGAAATAATAATGATCGATAAAAAAATGACGGCGTCGGCTGTCAAAGTAAATAAAAAAAAAACGACCATTTATTAGTACGATATGGACAGACGTCAAAAATTCGAGGTTTTCAAAATATTGAGTCTGAACGATAATAATAAGAAAATAAGTTAGTAGTACATGGTACTTTTGTCAAATATATCTGTCAAATACCTCGATTCGCCAATTAGCAAGTCTGCTTTATTAAAAATTCCAGCTGAAGTCAGTGGCGCAACAGTTGCAGTTGCATCCAATTTGAGAGCACGCAACAGTGAGAGATATGGCTATCATTTCGGAAATAGCACGATAAGATGAAGTTCACCTCCCTAATCGCAACAACAATTTCGCTGGCTGCGAGCCACGCGACAGTCACAGACGCCGCCTTCGCGCTCGTTGGCGTCGGCAAGGGTTCGCGGTCTCAAGTGAATCCACTGCAATCTTTTTTCGCAGATTTCTTCTCCCCTCAAACACGATCCAAATTGAACGATGATAAAGCTGAGGACGAAAACAAGGTTGCCCTATTGGAGCTCTTGGAAAAAGTACCCCCAAACGAATCTACTCCTAAAGAATTGACTTCTCGTATTTTGGAAGCCGTGAGTGTACTGGAAAGTGAGTGCAAGACGTCTGACGACGACGTTCTTTCGTCATTAGTTGGAAATTGGGAGCTTATTTGGACAGCGCAGGATTCTAAAAATTTGCCAGCCAATCAGAGAAACCCTTTCAGAAATTGGATCAACCCTCTGGAGAACCAGTCATACAGCAATAATCCCAATTCAGGAGGACGATCTAATCCAATCTTACCTCAAAATATGCAAAACACACTTGAGGATATTGGTGTACTGAGTGACAGAAAAGCAGAAAACACAATTAAGAGCACACAGGCAATTGATTTGAAGAGAAAGCGTGTTAGAAATGTGGTTGCTTTTGAAGCTAACAATCCTACTCCAATATTTAGCAAAAATGGAAAAACGAAAGGTTTCATTACTGTTGATGTAAACTGGGATCCAAACCCAACTGATGCAAGAAAAATTGATGTTAAATTTGATAGATTCAGTGTAACAATTCTTGAGTCTCCAATTAATGTATCGCTTCCTTTGGGAATAATTGGGCCGAGTGGGTGGCTGAGGACGGGGTACATTGACAATGATATCAGGATAACTCGGGGGCATAAAGGGAGTGTATTTATTTTATCAAGAACTGCAAGAAAGTAGACTGGTTCCGCTAGAGGCAGAATGCTTGTAGTTTTAACATGTCCCAGATAATTTAAGGTTAAAATATTTCTGTTTCATTTTTGTTGTTGTGGATAGTTCCCTAAAGCATTGAATTAATCATGCTATTACTTGATATGACAGCAAAGACAAATTTTATGAAACTTTCTGTAATCATGGCTGTGCACGGCGATTCTTCCAAAGCCCACCGTACCGATAATATGGATGAGCACCATCGCCATCAACCACACCACCACTCACATCGTTCCAGCATTTGCCACACACCATTCCCCATTCACCAGAACGATCATAAGTACACCGAATAAGCAAATTGACTGATTTATTACATAGGGTGCACTGTTTCTGTCCTGCAGTTGGATCACCTCTACCCTCGCGTTGCGCTCTGCGCTCAGCTTTTTTAAGTTTCTTCTCTGCTTTGCGTTGGGCCTTTGCGTCCATAATGGTTTCCGATTCTATCGATTGATGGGATGTTACTGAGTCGCTGTCAGAGTCTAGCTGTAAATTGCCATGAATTAGTGTAGCAACATCTACATTACTATCAACAAGTATTGCTCCGTCATCACTATCAATGCTGTATGTAACTCCACAATTACCGATTGAATTTTGATCGTTGGAATTGCTCTTTTGAGACTGCAGTTTGACATCACTTCCACTTGCATCCAACAATGACGGAAATTCTCTACTTTTCTCCTTCCTCTTTTTGTTGCAGCTTTTTGAGCAGGTTGTAACTTCATCCCAGCATCGCTCCCATTTTTTGCGCCAATTGAATGGCCGTTCACATACGACACACACTTTTGTGGGTAAGTTTTCTTTCTTCACTCCTCGCGGCATATTATTTTGAGGAGTGTTGCTGAAATCACTTCCTGAATATTTTTTTGATAACAGCAACGGCAAAGACGATGGAAAATACGTTGGATCCAACGTCAACGTATGATACAACCGATTATGAATGCTCAACAGTTGAAGCCGATGCGAAGAAATCGTTGTTGGCGTAGGTCGAAGGAAACATCCACGGCTGACTCTAATAAGAAGTGAGAAAAGAAGAACTGATTTGCTGCTGGCCATTCCGATGAAATTCAATTGTTTTTATTATGAGATAAACTGAAGCTACTGAATAAGTAGTATTGCAATGCCTCATTACGGCCGTAGGTAGAAAGTGCTCCTGTCATTGTCGGCTTCCTCTCACACATGTCCTCTGTGAGTCAGCGAAGTTGTGCATCTTCTCTCAATCAGCTCTATCTCATCAGCAGCGCGTCGGCAATTATTTTTTAATTTTTTGCTCCCGACTCCCGACTCCCGACCCGATCGACCGTCCGTCTGTAGCCCGTACCTCTTTACAAGTTGAGTACATCATCATGTACCTAGTACTGTACACTACGATAGACTGATAGTATTTACAATAGTACCATACAGAACCAAACAACTAACCACGGACAGCAACAGCTATTTTAACTTTTAACCTTCTTGAACAACAGGCCATGGCGAAATCAGTACTAGCCAGCCACAGGATTTACTTCATTTGAGTATTCGACAGAAAATAAGTCTAGACGCTACAAGTCACCATGGTGAACATTCGAATGGCCAACGTCAATGATCTCCTCGAGATGCAACAGTGCAATCTCTGGTGTCTCCCAGAAAACTATCAAATGAAGTACTACTTTTACCACCTTCTTTCGTGGCCGCAGCTACTGTGGGTAGCCGAAGACTTCGATGGTCGCATTGTCGGATACGTCCTGGCGAAAATGGAGGAGGACGAGACTAAGCCTCCGCATGGTCAGTTGATACCTTGTTTTTACTGAAAATGTGTTTCTTGATGTCACCCCCCCCACCCTGTATCGTTTTGATCTCCCGCTGTGTCTTCTACAATGGAGCGTAGGGGGCGTTCAGTACCACCCGACTTTTTGTTTCGGGTCATTTTTCTTTCACCCATTCTCACCAAAACCGTTTCAAAACACTTCTCATAATACTTATCTGCACACCACCTGCGTTGACAACCAAACACTAAATATCAATGGGAAAACATTCAGGACACATTACATCCCTTTCTGTACTGAGAACGCACCGCAAACGAGGAATTGCCACAGCACTAATGCGGAGGTCACAAACTGAAATGCATCAGGTCTTCGCGGCGAAATTCGTTTCTTTGCATGTACGAAAATCAAATCGTGCCGCGTTTCATTTGTATAATGAAACTTTGAAATATGAGATCAATGATATTGAGAGGGGGTATTACGCAGATGGAGAAGATGCGTATGACATGAGGTGCACTTTTGGGGAGAAAGAGGGAGATAAGGGTGATGAGTTAGCAGAGGCAAACGAAAAAGCTATTGAAAAGGTATTGACAGAACACATTGCTCAAATTGAACTATAAGGGTTTTAAAAGAACTATAATACCATACCATTAGGATGATGAGTAGTACAATTGGTTTGGAGCGTATTAAGGCGAAAAACCTGCGCTGTACGTAGCAAATGAAGTTTGTGTATTTTTATCGGCATTGTGAGTGGTTTGCGAAAAGAGAGGCTTCCCATTGTATAATGAAATGCTTCATCGATGCCATATTTTTCATTGCATGATTATACAATTAAGACTTTTGTCAGGTGAAATCAATATCAACTACAACCATTAGATGATCTGATGCAGTCTTGTTAAACATGCCAGTTTTGTTTTCATAAAAATTACAGCAAGGCACTGGTATGTGTCTCACTGATCGAATATTATATGATGGTTTGAAATGGTGTGCATGACTTCCGGTGTAAAGCCACACATAATCAATCAGAGAGTTTTCATTGCCATACCAATCGTTAGTCGTTTCTGTGTACTCGCGAATCATCTTTGCTTCCTTCGACAGTTCACGCGAGTCTACAAATCCCGCTTGGTTCATTGCTTTGTATGTTTCAGAACCCGGCACAGAATTGAAATCTCCGGACACCATCATCTCTAAATGATTATTGCCATAATTGGTGAACTCTTTGTAAAAATGTGAAAACGTATCACTCAGCACACTAGCACTCCAAATTTGCCTCGTTTCATTCCCCGACGGAAAGTGTGTGGAACAAAAAAAATTGTTTGTGTGCAATGAATGTCTGGATCGTGATTATTTGTGCAAAATTTATCATTCAAAAGTACACAATTTGCTATTCGGCCTGTTATTTCGCCAAAACTACTCCCAGCAACTTCTGGTGTTTCAGAGAGCCAAAAGGTCACATTTCTGAGTGCAGTAAATCGTTTTTTGTCAAACCAGACTGAGTTGTGTTCCCCATCTCTCATCCCATCACCCGTAAATGCATTTTCAGGCCATGTACTTGATGGATAAGACTCCCCATTGCGATTGAATAAACCATATCTGTCATATGCACCAGAAAGCTTTCCTATCGCTGTCTTAGACTTCATGAGGGAATCACTCATAAAATAACAATCTTCCTGTAAAGCCATCAAGTGGGGTCGCCATGCGGCAATTGCAGACGCAACGGAATTTACCCTATCGTCCCAAGAAAGATTGTTGTCTGCATCCGGGGGAAAAGGAACTCGCAGATTCCAGGTCGCCACTCTTAATCCAAGCTGCGATCGTGGTGCGCCTTGAACTATCGGTGTGGCTCGGATGATATGCTTTTGGAATGACCAAACGAGAAAATAAGTGGACCATACCAGCGTAACCGACGACAAAACAAATGCAACAATTCGAATTCGTATGATGATAAGGGTTTGTCGATTGAGTTGCGTCAAGAGCGATCGCAGCGATGACAGCAATGATGATAGCATTGCACTCTGCAGCTTGTAGGCATGATTCGAGTTTGCTGTTTGCTGTGTTTCGATGATAGACGATGGCTGGATGCTGGATACTGATGATAATGTCGTCCTTTAATTTTAGTGATCTAGAGCTCGCAGCTGCTCGGGCTATTCCCATCCTTCGGGGATAATACGATAAAAGATGACAGAGAGAGAAAGCTAGATACATAGCGCTCTCTCTCACAATGAGAGAGAGATATCTACCTTTTTAAGTCTGGCCAACTACTAATAACAATAATGGTAGTTAGTACCTCTCTCTCTAGAGTAGTACTATGTATCTACAAATCGATAAAATTAATACTCCTACTCTAGTATCTTCTAGTATGGTAGTAGTACTAGTATGGTAGTAAATAGTATCTAAAAAAAAAATATCGAAAGCTCCAACGCATCGGCCGGCTCTCGCGACCCAACTTTGAAAAGATGGCTGGTCACAACAAGGAGTTCAAGGACAAAACCACACTTTCATTATTTTTCACAGATTAGATCCCCCTCGCTACGATACACCGCCCTGCCCACCTGCCTGGTGCCCACCACACCGCACCCCAACCATCGACGGCGACCATGGGATGCACTCAAAGTAAACCAGATGCGGTGACCCCGCCCGCACCGATGCATGTTGCCGAACCTGAAAGCAATCCAGTTAACATCAGTTCAGTCAAGAACGTTGCAGTTGGCGATAATCCCTCTCATAATAATAGCAAGCCTAAGGTTAGTAGATGCCGATCGGTGAAGGGGATAGACTGTTTACTAAACGCGAAGCCTCGTTTGTCTTCATCTGTCTCGACTAACAATTAGTATCCACTTGCCACGCATTCTTAGAAGGCTCTCACCCCCGAAGATATGATTGGCAACATGTCCAAAGGAAAACCGTTGGATGCGTCTGATATTTCTAATTTTATGGCTGCGAAGAAGCAGATTGTGGAAATGCGACGATATGCTCAACAACTCTTGGACAATGTCGAAGGAGCCGAGGGCCATGGTGGCGCTATACATAAACGCGAAAGCGCCCGTTGCGCAATTTACGAGAAGGAAGATATTGCGTCATTTAGGAAGAAGACTTTCACAAAATCTGATGCTGTCAAGAAGTTGATTATTGATGCAATCAAACCAAATGTGCTGTTTGAGAACGATACCGAGGAGGAAATTGTGGATCTAGTTGATGTCTTCAAGCCCACACCCTTTAAGGCGGGGGAAGTTGTTATCAATCAGGGAGAGCAAGGCGACGAATTCTATGTAGTAGAATCTGGTGAGCTATCTATCCAAGTGGCTGTAGGAGAGGATAAAAACTTGAGCTTGGTCAAAGTAGGAAACTATTCCGCTGGAAATGCATTTGGCGAGCTCGCTCTTATTTTTGGTTCGCCACGTGCAGCAACTATCACGGCCGTTACGGACTGTAAATTGTGGAGCCTTGGGCGTATAGCCTACCGTGGTGTTGTCAGTCAGCACAGATTTACAGAGAGGGAAGAAAAATTAAAATTCATGAGGAGCTGTGAAGTAAACGGACGGAAATTTACTGATGTTTTTGACGGAACTCAAATCGAAGACTTGACCATTGCTCTCAAATCCGATCAATTCTCCGCTGGTGGTGTTATTCTTCGAGAGAATGAAATTGGCGATACTTTCTATATCATTCGTAGCGGCACAGTCAAAACCTACCGCAGGGGAAATGACAGCGTACTTAACACACTTGGGTCTAATCAATCTTTCGGCATCGACGGCGTGTTGAGAGGCACCCCGAGTAATGCGAAGTACGTCGCGGCATCATCTCTTTCTGTTTACTATCTTACAAAGAACGATTTTAATCGCATGATTGGTGGTTTGCAAAATGCTCTTGATGGTAAATCAGTGTCAAGGGTTATGATAAAGTCTGAATCAAAGAAAACGCTGAAGACCAGTATGTCGACACATGAAAGATATACTCACACTCTAGACGAGTTGAAGTTTTTCAACGTTCTGGGTAAAGGAGCATTCGGAAAAGTCTTTCTAGTCCAAGCACCCAAAACAAAGAAAGTATTTGCTCTCAAGGCTCTAAGCAAGGATACAATTGTACGGAAGAGACAGGAAGATCATGTTCGCAATGAGTATTCCCTGTTAACTGACCTTGATCACCCTGGCATTATCAAGATTCATTGTGCTATGCAGGACAAAAGGAATATTTACTTTTTGTTTGATCTCCTTCCTGGTGGCGAATTGATGAAACACTTGACAAAACGAGGAAAATTCAACGAGGATACAACTCGGTTTTATGTTGCGTCAATGATTCTTGCCTTTGAAATTCTTCACTCCATGATGATTGCATATCGTGACCTGAAACCTGAGAATATGGTTTTGGACAGGAAGGGCTACTGTGTCCTTGTGGACTTTGGGCTGGCAAAAGAAATTGAGGAAGGTCAAACTTTCACATTCTGTGGAACCCCTGATTATTTGGCACCAGAAATTATCCGTGGCACAGGCCATGACTGGGGGGTTGACTACTGGGGTCTAGGTGTTCTGTTATTTGAGTTGGCATGTGGAAAACCTCCATTTCATGCTTCCACTCAAATGCGCCGGACTAGGCAAATCCTCAAAGGGTATGAATTTGTGAGAGCTCCTGCTCACTTCAGCGGGGGATTGAACTCACTAATTGAAAAGCTTCTGGTAGCTGATCAGTCCTCGAGATTAGGTCGTACTCAAAATGGTATCCAAGCAATCAAAAATCATCGATTTTTTGCTGGTTTTGATTGGGATGGGCTTGAAGCAATGCAGATCCCACCGCCAATTAATCCTAAATATCCATCTGATATCAAGACCCTTGGCAAGCCGGACAGAAATAATGCTCTTCCGCCTGAAGTAAATTGGACACCAGACTTCGATGAATACGAAGGTAACATTAGCTTGCGTTGATATCATACAGGAAACATTGTTTTATTTGTCTTGTCCATCTGTGATTGAATTTATTACACCAAGATAATCGTGATAAAAGTGTAAGTCATAACTTTACGTAGAACTCTTCAGGATTGAAGTAACGTTACATAGGTTCTCAATCTGGAAAGTTTGGATGTCATGTGTTCGTAGTACCTGGTTTATTTAGATGGATTTGTGGAAATTCTCTGTGAAGAAAAGGGACATTCATTCCCTTTAACATGGACTATTGCAAAGTGTTAAAGCAGTACACGAGAATACTTTTACACAATATGATTCAAACCTCGTGCACATTTTCCACAATAATTCAAAATTTCCATAATTAATTAACATTATTTGCAAACAATTTTCGTTATTTCCATCGTATCAACATACATAGCAAATTTTCTATATGTAAAGAAATAATCAAGGATATTGCATGAGAGATGGCTAAATGACCAACCAGCATTGCCATGGGCAACTGCCACTTTAAGTCATCTAAAATGGCCAAAACCCTTTCTTTTTTGGTTCGTCCTCCTCTGGGGTCTCCTCGACCTCTGACGGTGCTTTTTCTTCCTTCTTCTTATTTTTACCACCAAACCAGTTTGAAAACATAGGCTCAGCATCTTCGTCAACCCAGCCCTATTGAATACACGCGTGTTACACAACATTGAACATTTGTTGATGAGAGAAAGAGTTTTTATTGCTCAATGATAGGTGACCATGTTGTATACCCTCACAAAATATTCCATCCATTACAAAAGTAAAATATGCCTCTGCGATAAACACTGTTACGCACCTGCTCCGCATACGGAAGTCGCAAGTCAAACCTTCCTCCATTGTCAAACTTTCCCCCCACACCAAACTCCCCACCAACTCCAAAACTGGCCATTGGAAGGGGAATTCCTCCAACCTCTTTGGGATCTCCATACTGATTGTCCAAATCGGAAATTTGCCCGCTTTCACGACGCTTTCGCCATTCATCGATGGGATCTTCGCCCTTGGCATATTGTTTCTTCTGCCACGCCCATTTGTCGATTTGGTCTTTCGTGGCGTCTACGCGACGATCTTCCACCTACAAATAATTTTATCAGTTGTTGCATCCATGAATTTATCGATGCGCCATGTAAGTATTAGGCATATATAGATACTATCATTGATGGATGAAAAGTATGAACTCTCTAGTGCAAGTGCGCAAATAATATTGCTATGAACTCTTACCTTTTTGAAATACTGTTCGCGTTCTTTGGGAGAAGCTTGCCTCAACCTCAGCACCTCCTGTTGCGCTTCCCACTGACATGCGATAAACGACCAAGACATCGAAACGAGCAGAATAAATCGTTTAATTTTCACTTGAAACAGTGGGAAACAGAAAAACTAAAGTGCGTTCCCACTGCGGAGCCGACCTGCAACGACGAACATATGAACTAACCTCTTCATCCAAGTTTTTGGCTCCAGATCCTCCCTTGAAGAAGCTGAGGGCAGATGCAGTCTGCTTGCATTGAGCAGAGTTGGAGGTGGGCGCAAAGGCGTCCACTGCGGAGGCAAGGAAGCCACATAGAGCAATCGTTTTCTTTGCTGCGACCTTCATGGTTGTTGGAATTTGTGTGTGACTGTGAAGAGTGAAGAGTGAAGAGTGAACGAAGATAGGAGTACTTCTTTTATCCCGGTATTTTTTGTATGCATGCCCACTGAATGCATGGGCTCGTGCGACGTCATCATGACGACGTCAGCTTTTTGACACTTTACTAGAGTACTACTTCTATCTTGCTTTAAATAGCCTGCCTTCTTCCCAGGAAGACACGGTACGGGTAGGGTACGATATACTGTATCGTCGAGGTACTCTATCG
>JALLAR010001194.1:0-10530 GCA_036939335.1 Conticribra guillardii
ACATATCCGATTTACATTATTTTTGACGTAATTTTTAAGACATCGAAACGGGCCTCAGCTACTACTACAACTTTGCCTGGGTGGACTTTGGGTGAAAAGGTTTGCGCGCTGTTCTACAGTCTCGCAAAGGTGAAAATCCTTCAACTTGGTTCATAATAGTTAGCTTGGTTCAATATAATTTTACACTTAGTGAGTCGTGAAGTTTCGTGAGATGTCGTAGAGCCCACGCTACGTAGTACTAATTCCTAAATTGAGTATCATCTCTCTAGAGAGCGCCGGCTGAATCACGGCATGGCAGCGCCGACGGCTGACGAAACATCATCACAACACACAACTCGCGACGATAACCTACAGGCGGAAGAAGTTGCCATCGCCCTTGCCATCGTCGTTGCGTCTGCCGCACAATTTCTAGAGCACCATACTACAATCCGGCACCATGGGCGGCTCATGCCAGGAACGCAGCAGTCCCTTGAAAATTGTCCTTGGTTCCCTTGCCACTGAATCGCCATCCTTGCTATCCAACCATGGCCCATCATCATCATCATCAACATCATCATCACCGACATACATCCTAGGCACATCTTACTTCGCCACGCCACGACTAACGGGCACCGCTAGCACAACCAGCAGGTCAGCATTGAAATTAAACAAGGATGGCCGAGTCCCCATGGAAGATCGCAAGGCCCCCTTTGATCACTACCGCCCCCGATCCCTCCTCCTGAGCACCATCCGCGTCACCACCATCAACATCTCCTCCACCCTCTCCACCTATTTTTCAGATCAGCTCCATTCCGAACAAAAAAATGAATCCTTGGTGGATGCCGGGAAACTCACACCTTCCCAAATGGACGACATAAACGAAGCGTGGGAACGGAGGGAATGGCAAGAGAGAATGGTGAATAATTTGCCCAAAAAGATTGGGTGGGCATTGCTGCGATATCATGCGTGCACGGGAATTATGCGATTTTATGAATTCATCCTGGGGAGATTTGTGTTGCGAGTCGATGTTGTGCCCATTGAAGTTGGTGGATCGACAACTAATACTCCCACCTCTGTGCCATGCAGCTCTTCTTCGGCAATGACACAGGAACAGGCGATTACAATTATGGACAAACTCACACGCGACCCGTTCCAATCCTCGCTTCGCACATCACAACTTTTGCACAACCAAGAGAATTTTCTGGGCAAGGTCATTTCGTCGGATGGCATGACCGAAACTTCCACTTCACGAGAGTTGATGCGACGCATGTTTTCGACATGCATATGGGCGAATATCATTCCATTTTTGGCAGAGTTGACGGTGCAGCAGGGTGTTTTGGTGTATGGGTATGGAATTTATTATTTGGAAAAAAAGAGAAGGAGGAGGGCGTGGGAGGAGGCTGGGAAAAAGTTGGGTCGTGGTTTGGAACTTATTGAGGAGGAGAAGGAGGAAGTCGATGGGAGTGATGAAGAAAAAGATGGGGGCAAGGACGCAGAAGAGGATGTCAATGAATCGGCGTATGCGCTTTCCCTATTGGTCCAATCAACTCGATTATCTATTGTGAAAGGTTGTAGTTGGATCACCGCTTCTGCAGGTGGTGCTGTGGGAAGTGCTCTGTATCCAGGGTGGGGCACAGTATTTGGTATTCAGATTGGAGACACTATGGTGGGTGCATTGATTGATTAATTCATTGAACACGTCATTCATGTATAAGAAATTAAGTGAATAGATAGATGATTCAAAAAGTTTTGAAAATGTGTTTTGGTGTAGATTGGGCACTATCAGTTTCAATAATTGAAATTATGACGATCCCATCAGTAGTTTACAATTACCTGGAATCTTTCACTTATAGAGTTCAATGCTGATGTTTGTTGAATCTAAAGTTTGATTTTCTTGCATCTTTTAAAATCCAATTAGCAAAGAGGTAGACTACACAGAGTACCAAATAATGTGTATCGTACTTCACAAATGAATGGTCTTCTTGTAAATGATAGTCCTAAGGAATATCTATTACAAAATCATTGCTGAATTAGAAAGACTGACAACATGCTAAGACGGTACTTTATATTATGATTAGTCCACTTGTCTAGAGTGTAACTTTGCAATTAATAGCCATCGGAGGCAATGCGATGCTGTTAAATGCATCAATTTGAAGGTTGGACAAGTGCGTGGGCAACTAACGTTCAAAACTTGTTATTATTGTATTGATTTGTTGCTGGGTTAAAGCTGTAGTTTCGATCATGCGTCGCCTCGCCATGACATGTTAGCATGTGCTGATGGCGTTTGCTCCAACGCACAAGTCGCAAAACTATGGTTTGAGAATAAGTTCGTTTCAACATAAATTTACATCATTATTTCATTAAACAAAAAATAAGACGAATCGCCAATATTAGATACCTTCCCCCCTCTTTGTACTACACCATACTTTACCCCATGGTAATATTATATCGTCTAAAAGTACATAAAACCCGCCTGCCACTCTCTTCAAAATCAACTGGATACTTATAGTAAGCAACCCTTCCAATGGCAGCTTTTCGTAATCTCTGTCACTTTTCCAACATAAACCCGCATTCAACCTTGAACTCATTTTGGCTCTAGTTTCTGTTTGTCACCTTTCAGTCCCTTTTGCCAGAATCTTGACTGAAAGGCAATCAAAAGGAGGCCGTTTGATGGTTCAGACATTCTTTGTCCATGATTGAGTCAACTGCATCTTCAAATGATCTGTGTAGTAGCTCTGAGAGATCACCTACTACTGCATCAATGACATATTCTCTCTCAGACTCCATCAGAGATGGTCCATCAGTGATCTCGCAATCTTGCCTGCTTTCTAATACCGCACGAGTTGTCACATCCAGAGGATCAATCTTGGGCAAATGGTTCTGGTGGATTTCAGTTTTCATAGCACCAATGAAAGTGGTTTCCTCGCTCGCGCTCTTCGTAGCGTTATTTCTTACTTCAAGCGGCACACTTTTCTTGGCGTTTTTCCTAGAGGACTTGCCGATTTTTGAGAAGGCCTTTTTTAAGGAAGGTTTTTTTGATGCCTTGGCAGTCACAAGCTCTGCTGTGGGCGGCTGATTGACTTGAGGAAGTGGAAGAGTCAACAAGTCATTGGTAGATTTGTCACAGCTACTGACGATTTTCACAGGTTCTGGTTCTGGAAAGGAGCTAATTGGGTCACTAGTTGGGGCATCATGTGTATCCTTTGACAGAACCTCTTCGACCATAGATGAAATGCTCGCAATTACGTCAGAAAGCCCAAGGCTCTCCACCAGTGCACCTTCCACCAGCCCTAGATCGTGCTCAGGCTTTTCCACGCTTTGGGAGTTTGTCAATGGTGGCTTGCCACTAAATATTTCTTCACGATCAGTGATCTTGTAATATTGCCTGATCTCTAACGCATTTGGTGGATTGATCATTGACAGATTATTATTGGGAATTTCAGTTTTTACATCTCCAATAAAAGTGGTTTCTTCACTAGCAACTTTTTTTACCTCAAGCGGCGCACTTTTCTTGGTGTTTTCCCCAGCGGTCTTGCCAACCAGTTGAAATAGGGACTTTAAGGTAGATTTTTTAGATGGAGTAGGTGGTGAAATTATTTCATTGGCAGATTTGTCGCAGCTACTGACGATTTTCACAGGTTCTGATTCTTTTTTAATGGGTCCTGGAGAGGCGATGGAGTCAGAAAGGATACTGATTGATGCAACCTCTGCGGTAACCTCTGCCTCATCCTCTACTGCAGACATATTTTTCCTGGGAATTTCAGTTTTCACACCTCCAATGAAAGTGGTTTCTTCACTAGCAACATGTTTTACTTCAAGCGGCACGCTTTTCTTGGTGTTTTCCTCAGATATCTTGCTAGCCAGTTGAAGTAGGGACTTAGAGGTAGATTTTCTTGATGGAGAAGGTGTTGAAATTATTTCATCCACAGAAGTAACCTCTGCCTCTGCAACCTTTGGAACAGGCGTAGGCACGCTATTGGAATATGTAAACAAATGTGGCCCATGTTCAGAATGAGGTGCTTCTATACCTTCCGACTCAATCTCGCCATATCCATGATAATATTCACAAGAAGATTGATCGCCTCTCTTGAAGTTGTCTTCCTCAACAATAGAATCACTTTCATTGCAAACATCTTCCTTAAATCTACTGTTGCCAAATATACCATCGTCGGTTTTTTGGCAAGTTGAATCATTCGATACAGAATAAGAAATGTCACCGTAAGAGCTTCCAAAGGAGCCTATCTTGTCATCTTCGCATGTAGAATCGTCGTCCGTGTAATCATCTTCTAGGGTTTCATCTTCTTCATCGTAACAAGTTTTGTCAAGAGTTTCATCAAGCGTTTCGTCGTCATCGGCATACGACTCGTCACTGTCTTCCTCAGAATTCTCAGAAATATTGTTGTCTTGACAAAACCAGTTGTGTTGCCCATCAACCTGTGCGCGACTGCTTCCATTACTATGCTGTGATGCACAATCAAAGTGGTGATCTTGGGAATCTTCTTCTCCTTCAGCATCAGCACTAACTTCACTGCATTGGTCTTGAGTTTGCTCCTTTGCATCACCGTTTAATACGCTGTCATCATTTTCTCCTGTTGAAAAAGTGTCTGCTTCACCAACTTGGTTCATGCCTCCACAATTCCAAATTCTATTGATGTATCTGAAATGGTTGCGATGGGTGTGTGCATTGCTGCTCTCGGATGTGTTTTGTTTCAGTATCTCAATATCCTCAATGATTGTGTCATTTAAACTGTCTTCAGCTAGCGAATCGTTTTTAGAAGATGCTTGGATGATACTCTGCGCTCCGCATAAACCACCACGATGGAAAAATCCATCAGTCCTTGCTTCTCCTTGTAAACCGTTGCAGGTGCTTGAAGCCTTGAACATTTCCGTTCCTGACTTGTTTGATTTCTTCGAATTTTCGCCCTTGGATTTAAATGATGAATCCCTAGACAATGATGCTTTCCATGAAGTCTTTGACTTGGCAGATCTCGACTTACTAGTTTCTAGTTTGAGCTCGTCTGCAAGGACACTGTCTTCTGATGAAACTGTAGCGGATATTGGTGGTGGCATTGGTTCTCTGGATTTAACAGAGGGCGTAAAAATAGTGAGCCCCTCCTTGGATTTTTTGGTTGCTTCCTTGGTGCAGCGAGGCTTCTTCACCTTTGCACTTTTGCTGGCGTCTTTGGGCAGGTCCATCTTTAGTGATTTAGCTCTCTTCGGAGCAGTTTTCTGTTTACGTTCACTGCTCGTCATCACACCTTCTGCTGGCTCAGTCGTCTTCGGACCTTCTCGCTTGACCTTCGTTTGGACACGGGGGCTGCTAGAACTTTTGGTTCTTTTCTTCTCAGTCCCAGTAGTATTTTTCTTTTGTTCGTCTGCGACTTGCACATCTTTCGCCTGTTTCTCTGTGCCCTTCTTCTTGGGCTTTTCTAAACCATCTTCTTTCTTCGCTGTCTTTTTCAATCTCTGCTTTGATGGATCGTGTAGACCTTTCCTGATCTGCTCTTTCGACAGTTCAACACGTCCATCGCTATGATCCACATCAGCGTGAGATGACTTCTTCCCAACGCTCTTCTTCTTCGGTTGTTTCTCCTTGATGGTTTCCCGGTTGGTTTGTTCTTGAGGTTTTGAAGCGGCCTTTGACGTCAACACATTGGGAGACGACGTATCACCCATCACGCTCTTGCGAGGTTTCTTCAATTCCGCATTCTTAGTTCGACCCTTAGATGTAGCACGTCCTTCAAGTTTTGAACTGTCCTTCGGCTTAGACACTGATATGCTCTTTTGACGTTCTGGGTTGGAATCCGTGGTGGTGGTGGTGCTGCTCGTTTTACCTCGAGTATGACTTGGTTTCCTCGATGTTGCTCTCTTCGCTTGGTCAGATGCCTCTGCAGAGTGGGCGGCGTTTCCTTTACTTCTTGGAATATCGGTTGCTTTGGAATCACTGATGGATTTTGTTTTCGTTGACGACGACTTGATGACAGGTGATGATGGCTTTGACTTTTGAACTTCAGGTGCCTCGTTTTCGACACTGGCTTCCGTGGCACTGGCTTCCGTTGCTCCTTCCTTGATCGTGTCATATACTGTGGTCTTGCGATCTGCTGGTGGGGCGGGAGAATCGGTTTTCTCGGGGAAAGTACTGACGAAGCTACAACATGATTTCTCATCTTCCTCGGGGAAAGTGTCGATAACAGCACACTCGTCATCATCACTACGCCCGATACGCATGCTAATAACACCGTATGTCTTTTTATTATTGCTCCCAATGGCTGTAACTTTTGTTTTGACAATAGACGAAGGAGGTTTCACTGGCTCCACGGGTTGTTCCACGGGTTGTTCCATGGGGAATGTGTCGATAACAGCACACTCGCCATCGTCACTACGCCCGAGAAGCATGCTAATAACATCGGATGTCTTTTCAATGTTGCTTCCGGAAACTGTAACTCTTGTTTTGACGATAGATGAAGCAAGTTTCACTGGTTCCTCGGATGGTTCCGCTGGTTCCACTGGACCTGCTTGAAGAGAAGCATTCGCTGCCTCTGTTGAGTCTGTTGTTACTGTCGCTTCTCTCGCTTCTGTAGCTTCAGTTGCTTTTTTCAATTTTTGGGGTTTTGAAAAAGAGAGCTTCTTCGATCCTCTCCTCGACGAGGGCACTATGGGCGACTTGGTGGATGATGCAACCAATGCATTGTCAGCTTCATCGGCCGCCCCTGTTTCTCTTATTGCCGAGATACTTTTGCGAGCCGCCTTGAACGGACGGAATCTCATGGTTCAAATGCAAAATACAAATCAAGGGCTAATTGTTGATAAGCGGGCACGGAAATAACATGGATGATGAAAATTGCTGATTTAAAAGATGGCACCCTAGATTTATAACTCAATATATGGCAGATGGTGACACTACAACAAAAGAGAATTAATTTTTAGTTGCTTGGTTACTACTCTCTTAGTATGTGTTGAGATGTGTTGCCTGGTGCGCGGCAAGTGGCGAGTTTTGTTGCAAATACTCCTCGCTCGCTCTCTCAGCTCTCAGCCCACAAGATTTGCGAGGACAAAAAAATGTGAGCAATAAAAGTATCTGGGAAACTACTTCTTCGTACTACATACAAGTACCTATCTAGATCCTGCGTAGATGAGTACACGGATATATGAGAACTTTGGATAATTTAAAAGTACATACGGTTATTTGTAAGGTATACATCGCTTAATATCTACATTTCTCCCAATGAATTATCTTGTGTAAGAATCTATCCTTCTTCTCGAATCTTATTTTCGGCGACTTCTGTGTCGTACATAGTACATACTACATAGTAGTAAGATAGAAGCTGGCGATGGAAATGCTAGATAGTATCTATACACATATGAATATGTTCATGAGAAGAAATCCCAAACTTCCACCCAACCTTTGAATCAATCAGATCACGTAACATACCCAGCTCGCAGATCGCCGCATCAACAACAACAAATAAGCGAAATTTCAAGAAATCCAGGAAACATTCATGTTTCCATTCCTGGCATAATTTCAATTAGTATCTACAAAGATTGACAAAATCATTATCACGTTCAGATCAAATCGAAACCAAAAACAAGCATTGCCAAATAAACCATTCAGAATTTGTAACCATGCTAGTCCGTAAAATTGTATTCGATCCCCCACAATCATCCTCTTCGTTGACCCCGGAGGTAAAAAATTCTAAACCTCGGTACACAATTACGCCACCACCGACCGATCAAGAGAGCGAGAAACAATGCGGCTCTGCCAATATTTCCAGTGACAATGCTGAGGCTGAGGCTGAACCCGAATCTCGCGATCCCTCCGCCGATGAAAAAATTCCCGATGTTGAGACATGTGACTCAGTCCGAACACAGAAAGAGGAACCCTCAGTCCAAGGAGATAATGTGGCGCAATGCGACTCGATCCGTGTTTATGGCGAGGAAGTCAAGGAAGAATCTGAACCACGCGATCAACATATTGACAACAATCGTCACGAAGCTGAAACAAGCGATTCTTTCAAGGAAGATGCTCAAGAACCTGATACCCGCGAACAAGCAGTTAAAGAGATCAAAAACGACGAAGGCGGCCGCGAGGAACTCAAGAAAATTGTGGATGCCACTGAGATTAAGCGTAATTTTTCTTCTCCCGCCGACTTCTCCCTCACGAAAGAACAAAAAATCGCGTCTCCGCAAGTAACTCAAGATAGTGCCGTCGATAAAAATGACACCAAAACAGAGACCAGTGAAGAGGGCATCCCTGAACACTCGCCGGAAGAGACTCTACCACCGGTTGAGTCAGCCGAAGAGGTGGATACCAAAGAGGAAGCTAAGAATGAGGAGAGCGAAGAACCGAAAACTGAAGATGCACCTGCTGTGCCCAAGGTAGAGCCTGAACAAGAGGTGGCACCCGAGGCGGCACCCGAGGCAGCACCCGAGGCGGCACCCGAGGCAGCACCCGAGGTAGCACCTGAGAGCTCAACTCCCATTGAGTCAAGTGAACCCGAGCTAGAGGTGGTAAAGGACACACTTGATGAAACTGTAGTGAGCAAATCTGTTGGTCAAGATGCTGCGTCTGCCAAAAAATCATCAAAAGTAAGCCGTCGCATCATGTCTCCACTAAAACAGCTTGGAAAGAAAGGGTACTCCTTGAAGAAGTCTTTCTCTTCGAAGAAAGGAAAGCCCCTTTTCTCCAAAGAGGAGGCCAAAGAGGAGGCCAAAGAGGAGCCCAAAGAGGAGCCCAAAGAGGAGCCCAAAGAGGAGCCCAAAGAGGAGCCCAAAGAGGAGCNCAAAGAGGAGCCCAAAGAGGAGCCCAAAGAGGAGCCCAAAGAGGAGCCCAAAGAGGAGCCCAAAGAGCCTAAAGAGGAGGTCAAAGACGATACAAAGCAAGAGGAGAAACAAGCTGAGCCTAAGAAGGATATGCCATCTGCTGAAGAAAACAAGCCGACTGAGCAAGAGGAAAACAAGGTTGAAGGTAAAGACATTGAAGACACAGATGCCACACCAGAAGAGCCGGTAAAAGTAGAACTTGAGCCAGAAGCCAAGTTGGATCTTGATGCTGTGGCGAAGAGTGTGTCCAAGGACCCATCTGAAGTTGAATGCGTTCCCCAGCCGACTCTCTTGTCTATGGAGAAATCTGCCCAAGCAAATGAATGCACACTTCCTGGACAAGAGGAGCAAGAAGCGAACACAAATAACATGTTCAACTTCTCTAACTTCACCGAAAGTCTATTTTCCAAGACTGAACAGTACCTCGGAGATTTTGCGACTATTTGTGGACAAACGCCTGTAGCAGACGCACCTGCTCCCGAAGAAGAGAAAGATGCACATGCTGATTCCGATGCTGTTGTTGAAGAGCCTGCTGATTCCGATGCTGATGTTGACGAGCCCAAGCCGGTTGAAGAGGCAGCTGCTAACATGGAAGAAATCGTTTCCCAGCCAACGGAAGAAGCACACAAGTCATCTGAGACCAAGCCAACAGAAGAATCCCCTTCTACAGCTGAGCAGGAATCTGGATCAGTAAATGCTGATGTTATCGAGGCAGAATACATGCCTGAGCAAGCACCAGAAGAAACAAGCAGTGCGGAACAAGAAAAACCAATCATTGAACCAAAGATGAAGTCTGTTGACACAGAGACAACAGAGTTGAAGAATGAGAAAAAAAAGAAAGGGAAGGGATTTTTCAAGCGCTTTAGTAAGGCGCGTGTGACAAAGCAATAATTAACTCCGGCACGAGATATTGTTATGCTAACCATGTACAGCATGAATAATGCCCTGCTAATCTCCAACGAGTTGGTTGAGAAGCACTATTCCATTTAACTTTGGACCATGTGTGTGTATCCTGATAAATACGATTGAGTTTGGTGTGTTTGTTTGATCAAAAAATGTTTGTTTTCGTGTTTATGTGTTGAGTGAATCAGTAGAGATAGCGTCGTTACGCGGAAAAGCAAAGTAAATGTAACCTAGCATGAGTTATTATGAAAAATTCAAATCTTGTCACGAAGTCAAGATACTTTTGCTGGGTGGACTTCTCAGAATGACGAGTTAAAATAATGCTTTGTTCATGATATATTGAATTGATTTGGGCAACTGGAACATCTAATATGCTACGTGTTCTCTGGTCTAACCGATCAAGTTGCTGCAGCGTCTGGTGCTATCTGTTGAATTCTGGGGTATGGTTGATACTCGAATCTTTCATGCAGGTGTCTCAATTTGAATAATATCTCAAACTATATCGCATGTACCCTGTAGATCTGCTGGAAAACCACTGAAGCCACACTGTGCAGAGAAAATCCATGCGCACCCAAGGGTTGATGTAACATATACCCATGTGCACACCATCACAAAAACTTGGCAAAGTTGGTCAAGCCTCGCTAGCTCCATGCCATCCATCGATCGGATCCCATTCTATTATACATAGCCTTTTCTTATTATTTAGTGAGATAGCTACAAGTGAGCTACATTGTTCTAGGATATCATAGAACAGTAAGAGCTCTGTTAGTAAGTATTGTACAGCAGCAGCTCGAGCTGTTTTACAACTTTACCAGTTAAAATTATGTG
>JALLAR010001195.1:0-10517 GCA_036939335.1 Conticribra guillardii
AAAAAAAGCGTACCAGGGGCTGTGGTATGTTTCTACATACGATGTCACCCCTCCTATCGCTATTGTAGTACCATTTTCATAATATGTTTATGTTGTATCGTCGTGCCTTCGTTTTGCTCAGAAGCCCGCCCGGCCCGGGTGCGTGTGACAAATCGAGTCACGAGTCACGAGGGAAAATGGCCGATGACGCGACGATGGGATGGCCGGATCCGGATCATCATCCAAAACAGGCGGGCAAGAGAAGTTATTAATAGAAGTCAACAACAAACCCGCCCATTTATTGATTGACAACCGGATAACGCCAGTCCATTAGAGATACTTATTGCACAAGACCATGAAATCAATAACCAAAATTAGAGCTTCAATCGTGCTTCTTCTTGTTTCAACTGCATCACTCGCGACTTGTACCTCCACCACACTGCAGCACGTCCTGACAAGACCAACACTCTCATTTATTGTTCCAAATCATGGCTCTTTCGCAACACCAATACCGGCATGTTACGACCGTATACCTCGCCATCGAACGAATTTCAAAATACCGAAAACCCAAACTTTGTCAATGGCTGTAACTAATAACAAAGAAGATACTATTGTTATTGAAATGATTAATCTCGACGACAAGGAAGAATTGAAACGCATGAGTCAATTTTGCATTGATACATTTTACAACAACGATCCAAATAGTACGGGTGGAAATTTTTCAAGGTGTGTGTCAAATAGTAATACTTTGCGGAACATTGAATATCTTCGTTTGGTTCATATAAAAAAATCTTCATGTCTTGAATTCAGCATGGTTTACAAATTTCTACTACTACTGGTGCTGCTTTCTTTTTGTTATTTTTCTCACTGTAAGAAAATGGAAGGCTATCAAGTTGGCAGCATTACAAAAGGCGCAAATGTTGGTAAGTGCTGGTTGTTATTTTTCAGTTTTCATTTCAATAACCAAATATGCGTCGAATCTTTTTCAATTTTCCCATGCTGACAAGAATATTGTACTCCTATGAATTATTATCATCGCCGCTTGAAATAGGATTTCGCGCTGCCTTCCATGGGCAACCGATGCGTATTTGTTGCAAGAAAGATCACTCCAAATAATCACGATGGTAAGGGCGCCTTAATATGGGTGTGATATTTCCAACGAAATAAGTTCTATCATGCACAAAAAGATAACTGACCCTGATCTTGCAATAACATACTATTATTAAGTCATTGTAGGATGTTGCGAAGTTATTGAAGAACGATTGGATATATCGCTGCAACCAAACACCGAAACTACAATCAACGAACGAGAGAGAAAAAAGACCGCGCGATTTCGACCCGTTATTGAGAACCTGTCAGTGAAACAGGAGTATCGACGCGAGGGCATTGGCATTGCTCTCTTGAATGCATGCGAAACAGCGGTTGAATCATGGACAACACCCATTCACGACGAAGTTTTTGCGCAGGTAGAGGAGGGCAATTTGCAAGCGCTGGAGTTTTTCATTAGATGCGGGTATCAGAGACTCTTTGTGGATGATACATGCACGAAGACTGTATTGGACGGAGCTCTTTTTATGAAGGAAGCTACGGTGACAAAAGTTATGATGAGAAAAATACTGAATGAAATGGACTATTTTGCATGAGGCCTCTTTATTGTGTTGTTTTGAATCGTTATTTAATTAGTACTCCTGATTGCTTAAAAAAATGCCAATGTTGCATTATTATTTATTCCCACAATTTCTATTGATTATATGCATGGCTCTTTTGAAAAATTGATACTCAAAATGGGCATAATCATTAGAATAAGTTATCACTGTCCATCCAGTATGCCAACCAGTTCAATGAATAATCATATTATTATGATCTGAGCTGGCAAAATTTATCAAAACCATCAACCCAAAAGTTTGATTTTTTGGTACAGTTATTTCAATGTGTAGATCAATTATAAATTGGCATGTTATTTTTGCCTGAGGAAGCAGGACTCATTTCAATTGAATACATTATAATCAGTCACCTAATAATCTTCATCTGGCACACAGTCTCTGCCTCTGCATTTTGATGATTCCTCTTGAAAAGGTAACCATCTACAGCAAATCTCCTTGTTCCATCCAGTGTATGTGTGTAATCCAAGATGTTACAAACACCTGGTCACTTAGAATGAGTACATCAAAAATATTAATATCTTTATCTTTATTGATGTTAGTACTCACTGTAATCACCAACAAGTCACATATTCTGTGTTGTTTGGTGGAGTTGTTGAATCAAGTGGTTTGAAGCAACACACGAGGAAGAGCTAATCGTGATGCATAGTGAACAGTTCTGTTTGTTGTTTTTGAGCTCTAGCACAGGGGTTATGTATTTTCATCAATGCCAAAGTATGATTTGTAGTATGTCCTATGTACAAATATTCTCATGTATAGTAGTGAATAGTGATTGTGCATTGAGAATATATTTTTTGTGTGCATGCGGAGAAAAATCAATGAAATGAGATGGTGCTCATAAGCCATGCATATGTTCTTCTCAGATGAATGAAAACCACACTAAAACATGCATGTCTTGCATT
This sequence comes from Conticribra guillardii, assembly GCA_036939335.1. Classification (NCBI taxonomy): domain Eukaryota; phylum Bacillariophyta; class Thalassiosirophyceae; order Thalassiosirales; family Thalassiosiraceae; genus Conticribra; species Conticribra guillardii. The sequence continues at coordinate 2,543 of JALLAR010001195.1, forward strand.
ATGCTTGTACTCTTACTATGTTAAAATTAGTTAGTTACAAAAACAGACTGTGTGGTGAAAATCAAAGTGGCATATTTTTTTCTTGTTTTGTACCAGTAGCAGCATTATCATTACCATACTAGTATCCGATGCTGATGTTGATACAAAGACTGCCGTTATTAACATTTCATGACTGAAATGTTGGCAAAAAATCCAATTTCCGCCAAAATTGCATTCATGTTGCAAGGCAAAGGATTTTTTCAAACAAACATCTATTGAACATCCATGCTCCCATTATCAAAACCTCTTTGTTCTGGGCAGTTGTTTGGTTCCCTATTTCAGCTTAGTTCTGAGTTTGATCACCACTTTCTGAAGATTTGCTGTGACTGCCATCGTAGCATGCATATGCAATCACCAAGGGTTTTTCTCACAAATTGTTACAAATCGTTCATTCAAGTGGTAAACAAAAAAGGCCCAGACTGGCAACATGTGCAAAAAAGATCCAGGGCAGTTTTTTGGCTATGAGGAGGTGGCATGGCACAAATCGTTGCCAAAAAAAACTCAAAAAATGAATGTTCAGCCAACAACCCAAAAGATCAATTCGACAACAAAAAAATCTATGCTCTACCTTGTTTCCCCTCACCTGGCAGAAGCTTAATCTAACAAACCACCAGATTCAGGGCAATTCCAAGTGCACTGCGACATTCCTCATGTTCTTGATCATGTTGTGGTGTTTTTGAAGGATGCTCTTGGAAGGTTTGCTTGCCAAAAATAAAGCACCGTGACAGGAAACGACAGGGAAAGCAAATCACCACTCCTACAAACACCAAAAACTCAACAACAACAACATCAACAACTGCAGCTCCAACACATCTTCTCTTCTTTGCCATACTATCAAATATATTACTTCTCAAAACACACCTAGCAACAGTACTAAACATACCTAACCGCCTCACCCACACGGCACCGACATATATCTGTACTATATTTAATACCCCCAACAGCACAAATTACCTCAAACCAATGATCTTCAATTAGAACAGCAATTGATTCTCAATGGCACATCAGGTTTGCACGACGCTTCCTTCTTGGCTTTATTTCAGAGGAATGGTTAGTGCATGCCCTGGAGTGGCATTCCTCCAGACATGATTGAACAAATAGTCTCTGTGTTAGGGGACCACATATGTGAACCAGTATGGGTATGCCGAAACAAAATCAATAACAAATCATCAAATAATGTAGTTACAGCGGCAGATAAAACAATTGTCAAATGACTTGTCTGGTACAAGCAATACCAAAACAATGTCCTACTAGTCCTAGAATATCGTCACAGATTCCTGATTGATTATGATGATGACCTGGCTGCCTGCATGTCCTGAGAGTCTTGCCAATCTCATCTTGTCCTCCTTGATAATGCCAAACAGTCAGACACGCTGGAATGAACACAAAAAGGGAAAGGTCAAAAAGTCATTCCTCAATTTATGATTTATGATTACACATCTCATGCCCAACAATAGGGACACCAGTTAACACACAGGGTTAGGGGGTCCATACAAAAAAAATGATTACTTTTTTAACTGGAAAAATATAAAAATAAAAAGTTTTGGGGCCCTTCAAATGGGGTTGAATAAGATGTAAAAAACTTTAAAAAAAATTGCCTACTTCCATATATTTTTTAACTCCAAAGTTGGGATTTCTTTTTACTAGTAAAAACTACTAGTAAAATAAATAAACATACAGTTATGGTGCAATAACACCATCTCTAGCCACTAAAAATCAATTTAACTATACTAGATATTATTAATATCTCCTTCATCATACAACACAATTGTCATATAGAATCCAGCTTTGTTCATGGGTAAGAATATAACAAATAAAAACCCATGGCCATGGTTGGGATGTTTGGCCATATAAAGCAGTCTCTGGACGTGCCAGGCAGTGAAAAAAACATGTGGCAACATGAGTTAATCATTGAACTACCCAATAAAACTTCATCCCGTACAAACACAAACGTATATGTTTAATGATGATGTCTGAGGCCTTCCAAAACCATGGTAGGCCATGTGTAAGAATACAACAAATAAAAACCCATGGTTGGGATGGTCTAGTGAGGATACTCTCACCAAGTCATGTCAGGAAGTGAAAAAACATGTGGCAATGTGAGTTAATCATTGAACTACCCAATAAAACTTCACCCCGCACAAACATATATGTTTATGGATGATGTCTGAGGCCTTCCAAAACCATGGTAGGTCATGTGTAAGAATATAACAAACAAAAACCTATGGCTATGGTTGGGATGGTCTAGCAATACTCTCACCAAGTCATGTCAGGAAGTGAAAAAACATTTGGCAACATGAGTTAATCATTGAACTACCCAATAAAACTTCATCCACACAAACATATATGTTTAGGGATGATGTTTGAGGCCTTCCAAAACCATGATAGGCCCTCATAGGTAAGAATAACAAACAAAAACCCATGGTTGGGGTGCTTAGCCATTCTGCTATCTAGACGTGTCAGGCATTAGGCAGTGAAAGTGAAAAAAACATGTTGCAATGTGAGTTAATCATTGAACTACTAAGTTAACTACTATCCAATAAAACTTCACCCCACACAAACATGCATGTTGATGGATGATGCCTGATCCTTCCAAAACCATGGTAGGCCATGTGTAAGAATATAACAAACAAAACCCCATGAGTCACATGTCCATGGTTGGGATGCTTGGCCATACTCCTGCTGTCTAGACGTGTCATGCAGCAAAAAAACATGTTGCAATGTGAGTTAAACTACACCTTGAGGTGAACTTAGCGGTCGACATAAGTGTTATGTCTAGCAAAAGTACTACAGGAAACCACATATTCTAATGGATTCGCACATGCTTCCGGCTTGTTTGCCTTCGCTAGTTTGCATGACGCTAGTTTGCTAGGGCTGGTCTGCCATACTCTAGACAATACTATTGCAATCTGGCCGATCATGGTATCATATCGTCTAATGTTGTACCAGTGGTGTGTCTGTTACATTCATACTGGTATGGTACACACGGGGATCAAACCTAGTGGGAATCGAACCCACAACATGGCTTTCGCGCAGTATTTTTGCTACACATAATACTTATGATGTCGACCGCTAAGTCGACCTTGAGGTGAACTTAGGGGTTGACATAAGTATTATATCTAGCAAAAACCTCATTCCAAACAAACAAACATGTTTAGGATGATGTCTGATGCCTTCCAAAAGTAGGCCATGGGTAAGAATATAACAAACAATACCCCATAGTTAGGATGTTCTGTCCATACTACTGCCTAGATGTGTCAGGCAGTGAAAAAACATCTGGCAAAGGGCAAAGCAAGTTAATCATTGAAATGTTTGAGGCCCTCCAACACTTTTTAAGCCCTCAGTTACAAACACAATGATGGTCTAGTGATACTACTATCACCAAGTGATGTCATGCAGTGAAAAAACATCTGGCGAAGTCAGGTCATGATGAAAAAACTTAATAAAACTTCATCCCACACAAACATATTATATGTTTCGGGATGAAATTTTTGACCTTTGAAAACAATGTTAGGCCTTGGTTACAAGCACAATGAACAAAAACCCATGGTTGGGATGGTCTAGACATATTCTCAGTCATTTCATGATGGAAATACCCAAATAAACTTCATCCAACTCAAGTAGATATTTAGGAATGATATTGCCAATCCTCCAACAACAAAAAAACCAAGCATGGGGTTGTCTAGACATACTATCACCAAGCCGTGTCAGGCAGTGAAAAATCTTGTGGCAAAATCAATTCATGATGGAATACCAAAGTTAACCAAAGTAATGGCAAACCCAAACCTTGGCCAATCATCCAACAGCATAAAACCAAGCTTGAGGTTGTCTTGTCTAGCCAAAGTGTCACCAGGTCATATCAGGCAGTGAAAATCATGTGGCAATGTGAGTTCATGATTGAATTACCACATCAAACTTCATCCCACTCAAACATAATACATGGGGATGATGTTTTAGGCCTTTCAACACTCTACACAATGGTAGGCCTTGGAAAATTCTCCAACAGCAAAAAAATGATCTTGGGAATTTTCAACAAATGCCATTTTATTCTTATGAAATATATCTGTTTTATTAAGATAAAATCACATGCAATGAGAGGAGTAAGCAATCTCAACCACAAGCCGACTGGCAGGTTTGCTGCAATCATACAACAATAAACCTTTAATAACAACTAAGACACTGGTGGCAACAGGGTCCATGTTTGAGGCCTTCCAAACCCATTGCAGGCCTTGGTTTAGAAGCCAACAAGTAAAAACCCATGGTTAAGCTTGAGGAGCCTGGCCATTACTCTTTGAAAAGTGCTCCCACGAACATTTGGTGTGACTGCAAGGGGGCCCTACATGCATCGAAACACCGTCAAAAATGCATTGGCACAGGTACAAAACATGCTGACATCTTCCATGCTATCCGTGCAGTCCGCTGACGAACACAAACAGAACATCAGTACTTGCACGTTCCATCACATCATGATGACATAATTGCATGGGAAAGGTTGTCTATACAATCACAGCTTAATTGCATCTGTGACAGCCTAGCTAAAGCTGCAGTAAGACGAGGGACTTTGCTCCCCATCGGACAGGGAAACAGTTACTCCCACTGGAATTGGTATCAAACAAACTAAGGATGTTGGTTCCAATTTATGATTTCAAATGGGGAGCGTAAAAGCACAAGAATGGTACAACCAACACAAAATCTTCCACCCCACAGTTTTTGATCAAGTTGATTGGCCCAGTTTGCAATCAACCCTTGACGAGAAGCCTCAAATGTACAACATCTGGCTGGCAAAGCAAGCTTCGCACTTCTATGCATCGAGGAAACAGCTACATTGCATTGACTCGCTCACTGTCCCAACTGCAACATGCCGCAAGAGTGTGCTAGACATTTACTACTGTGTCAGGACGAGGGCCGCTCACACCTGTTAATGGATAATATTGATCAACTGCAAGTGTGGTTAGACCATCATCACATGCACCCAGACATTGCTTAATGGATCCCGCAATATCTACGCGGTTGTGGTACACTTCACTTTGCAGACTTTGACGGGATATCAAGACTGTTTTGTCCTCTTGGCAGGAGCCAAGATGCCATAGGATGGAGGCATTTATTGGAAGGACAACTGAGCAAACAGTTCTGGCAGATCCAATCATTCCACTTGGCAAGCGCCAACACTCTCATGACGCCACACACATGGATCCGGCAGTTCATATCGAAACTTTTAGATATAACACACTCCCAGTGGATCTACCGTAACAATACCATGCATCATCGCCACAATGGAATGATTAAGTTGAAAGAACGTGAAGATATCCTATGGGAGATTAATGCACAACTCAACTCAGATCCTGCTGATATTCCTGAACATAGCCAGTATTTACTTGAATTTGACCACTCTAACAATATATATTTGATAAGTCTTTGGAGGACCAACAATACTGGCTATTTGCCATCAAGGCTGCACACAGCGCGGGCGCATGCACCCCCAGACGTCGACACCTGTCCTCCTCCTCTCACACCCCTCGCAAACAACCAAGATGCTGCCAATTAGTGGCTGTGGATGGTTTGCATACCGGGACCTTAGCTGCTACAGGGGACCTCACTTTAGTATCGCATCGGTCAACCAAACACAAATTTCCTGACTCGGAACATATCACTCTAGCTCTAGTTGTGGTACCCCATATACGTGGACGGCTGCATCCTCAGCCGATGTCCTGGCCACTGTGCCAAAGGGAGGTCTCCTCCACTGTCTCAACTCACCGCATCTCTGTTTAGTCAGGCTAAATGGAAGATTGTAAAGACCAACGGTCTATGTAGGTACGATAGTAATAATTCCTATGTAATTTCTTAAGTTATTTATTAATTTAGAGGGGGGAAGCCCACGATCCAGTGTCTTCCTGCATGGGCGTAGTAGTACACAGGGTTTCTTTCCCACACGATCATGCTGCAGGATCTAGAAGACATAGAAATTATTATGATCAGTCATAAAACATCATGGGTTATTTTTTATCCGATCATGGATGTACGTTACACGTTACATAGTCTGTCCATGCAGCCTAACTTTAATCCGAAATCGGTCATCAAAAATCAAAAAATATTTTTTTATCCGCCTGACACAGGCAAGATGACGTCATCCGTGTATGTTCCAGCACAGCAAACAGTCTAGTACTGATCACCTGACTTATACTAAATAGTCTTCAGATAAAATTGTTTGATCCAGTAGTTTCACTTTTTTTGCAACAATACTGTGGAAGCTGTAACCATATCACCGGGTTGCCATCTGGGGTACTATGCTACCCCTACCCAAAATGACCATGAATATTACACCCCTTTCTAATGTGAGAGGTGTGGTGGTTGACTTGGGAGAAATCTAACTGTATCACAATCACAGAACCATGCAATAGTTCCAACCCCTAACCGGTAATACAAGAATGTCCAGTGAGTATTCTCATACCAAGATTTTACAAACGATATTTGCGCAAGCCAACAATCCAGGGATCTCATTGTCAGTCAGTTTTTGGAAGGAGGATGCAATATTGATTTTGGCAAAATCTATTAATTCCCATCTTTTCATAAGAGGATCTACTCCTGTAACTACAACTATTGGCTATCATGACAGGTTGTGACAGAGTGGGACATTGGTCAATGTGCAAGACCCTTTCATGAGATTTTATTTGAATAGTATGATAAAGCTATATATATATATAGTGGCAGAAGTAGATCTTTCCATGATGATGAGTCCATGGTCACAGAGCCAACATGAGCAATGCTGACCACAAATTTTATGGCATTGTGCTAAAGATCTGTAATATTCAGATCAATAGAAGTTGTCTGCTGATGTGCTTTTAGTCTTGAATTAGTACATACTCCTACTGTGTTTACTCTCTTAGCCAGGGAGGTCTCTGTTTTGCTTGCTCAAAAAATTATCATGTGAAGGACAAGCAGGGGACCGAGTCCGTGACACACCCTCTTCTGGTGCTGATACTCAGCTGAGAATACAGGACGGGGACAGGATTTGACAAGAACATGAGAGGATGTGTATGGCTACGGGTGACTTAGAACATGTAATTTGCTCCAGTGGATGCATAAAACATGTTCATGCACAGGTACTAAAACAGGTTTCAACAAAAAATGGTGAAAGAAACATACTTTGTGAGTTTAACATATTTGTCTCACAAATTTTACTAGACAAGGTGGTGGTTGGTGGACAGGTACCAATCATGACTCGGGAATGATGGCACACCCATGACATGTGATATGGGACACATCAGGCCAGTTACCTAGAGAAGGAAATCCTGCCAGGAATTCTGGGATTCCGTTTTTTCAGTAAGTTACTGTTTTTTGGACAGTAACCACTTTTTAGAGGGCAGGATTTTTTCCGGATTCTTTTTGGTTCCTGTCCGTGAGTCCCACATCAAATATCCAACGACAATCCATGACTGCTCAAACCAAAATTCTGACAAGCAACAGGTGTATTTGGTGTGCATGCCATCACCCACCATCAACATAATTTGCAAGGAACCCACCGCAACCAGCCAGATAGCTGTGCCGCCATAGCTCCAGTCTGCTCCACTAGTGCCTTCCCCTTCAAGCACCCTTCCCCCTTCAATGCATTTGTTGTTGATTGTTGTCGCTGCCATTGTTGCTGTTGTTGTGAGTTGATTGTTGTGGTTGCATCTGAAACATTCCGATGACCGCTCGCGGTAATTTTAATACCAACGTCCGACGGGTCTAAAACAGCTATAATTTATTACCGTCTACTATGCTTGCCGGACGGTTATTTATTACCAAAAATACGAAAATGTATTGGTATTACTTTACAGGTGCTATATATCTACATTCATAAGATATAATTTAACCACCTGTAGCGGTCATCGTAAGGTTTCAGTTTCAGATGTCAGATAGATAATCAATATTTTGTCGGTAATAATAATTCAGTTTT
>JALLAR010001196.1:0-10515 GCA_036939335.1 Conticribra guillardii
GTACCGGGACGATACAGTATGTCGTACCCTACCCGTACCGTGTCTTCCAGGCGTGATGTCAGTGTCGGTCTGTCCGTGCTCCCTTGCTTTTGGTTAAAAAAATAAGTAAAAAGAATGTGGCGCGCGCGAAGGGCCGAAATCGGAAATCACACATGATCTCACAAATTAATAATAATAGGTTGTAATGCGAATTGCCAATGCATGCATGGCATCCATCCTTGGCTCTGCATCACTCTAGAGAGTACCCACCCTTCACATCTTCCCTGCTACTACGTAACAAGACTCTATCAAATTGTCATTGCTGTCATTGAGCCACTCTACAAATTTCGGGCGCCCATCGTTTGTCATTTTTAACCAACTAGATTTCTATCCGACGACGACGACGACGACGAGCTGAGCTGCAGTTAGTAGATAAGATAGTTGGTAGTCTAGTAGTGTAGATAGTGCAACCACAAGGCGAAAAATGACGTCAACCGGCAAACAATGGCCGACGGTCATGCGGATCCCAAATCTCACTTCTTTATTGCTAGTATCAGCACTATTATTGAGCAATAGTGCACCCGCCTGTGCATCGGCATCTCGTTCTCGTCATGGCCATCTGACGTCGTCTTCGTCCTCTCTAGTGTCACGAAGTGCCGCGGGCGTGGCAGCATCTTCCTCCTCGGGCCGTACTGGCATCTTCCAACATGGCAGGAATAGTAACAATTACTATCGCGAAGAGAATGTCCATCGTCTCTTGTCTCTTCGCGGTGGCTCCACAGCTACAGCCACAGCCACTGCTACATTTGACTCTTCGGAAACTGCAGAAACTGCATCGAAATCTCCTCCCTCGCCATCGGACCTAATAAAATGGGCCCGCCTCCGTGTCAAATCCGACCCCAGCTCCATTCCCCTTGCGGCACTGCTCTCCGAGCGCTATTTGAATGTTCCAACTGCCAATGATGGCACTACCACCAACAATAGCAACACTAGCAACACTGGCAAAAACAGCAATCCATTCCAACTCCTGGGCCTCACCCCCAACGAACGCCAACACCGCCTCCAACAAATCTACGGCCCCAACGCACTCGAACAACCCCCCCAACGAACGCTGTGGTCCTACGTCATGGAACAATTCGAAGACAAGCTCGTACGAATATTGTTGATTGTGGCGTGCGTTTCGGCGTTTTTCGGTCTGGTGGAATTGAAGGAGGAGATGGGGGTGGCGATGAGAGGGGTTTGGGGTGGGGTCGGGAGGTGGATGGAGCGTGCCGGTATTGGTGGTGCTGGTAGTAGCAGTAATAGTAATGGTAATGGTGGTGATGCCGCTTCTTCGGCCAGTTGGATTGCAGGACAAGTGGTAAAGGAAGCAAAGGGACTATTACTGGGAGATGGAGAAAATAATGCCGCTCACAAAAGTGATGCCGCCACCATGGCCGGCGGAGAAACAGTTTCGCACTTTGGCATATTCCAACTACTGGAAGCATTGGTGGAACCCATTGTCATTTCCACAATATTGGTAATCAATGCATTGGTGGGAGGGTATCAATCCTTGAATGCCTCCAAGGGCATTTCGGCATTGAAGCAGATGCAAGCCCAAAAGGCAGTGATTCGGGTAAACAACAACAGCAGCAACAACAACAACAGCAACAACAACAGTGGAGAAGCAGCAGGCGTGGAAGAGATGGAAGTCGATGCGGCGACGCTTGTTCCGGGAGATGTGGTCCTTCTCACCGTGGGACAAAAGATACCCGCAGACATTCGACTGGTTTCCGTGTCCACCTCCACATTCACGGCGGATGAGGCATGTCTCACGGGAGAAAGCGACAGTGTTTCCAAAATGCCGTACAAGGGAGATAATATTATTAGTGGTAGTTCTGGTGGTGGTGGCGGTGATTATGTGATTGATGATTTGGACGAAATTCAAGAGGGTGTTGGTTCCATGGGGAAACATGCCAATGGAATGTTGTATGGTGGGACGGTGATTACTTCGGGGAAGGGGGTGGGGGTGGTTGTTCGTACGGGAATGGATACGGAGATGGGAAAGGTGTGTATGAGTCTCGGTTTATTATTTTATACATTATTGTGGTTGACGGTTGATGAGATTTTTGTTGTTGTTGTTGCATTGTTGTGTTTGGAGCTGCAAAAACATAGAAATACAATTATGTATTATATCTGGTTTTTGCACACATTTTGATTCCATTCTCAACTAACATGCAAACTTCTTTGGTGCCCCAACTTTTTCTTGTCTATTGCCTCTAGATTCAACGGGGTGTCACAGAAGCAGCATCGGACGAAAATGCGCATCGAACACCACTTGCAATAAAACTTGATGAATTCGGAGACACGCTTACATTGGGTATTGGAATCATTTGCATAGCCGTATGGGTTGCTTCTATACCTAAATTTTCCGACCCAACCTTTAAGACTCCTGTCGAAGGAGCCGTCTACTACGCCAAAGTAGCCGTTGCGTTGGGCGTGGCTGCGATTCCAGAGGGATTGCCCGCTGTCATCACCTTGTGCCTAAGCTTGGGCACGAGGAGAATGGCGAAAAGGAATGTTATCGTACGAAAATTACAATCTGTGGAGACCCTGGGTTGCGTAAGCGTCATTTGCACTGATAAGACAGGAACATTAACTACGAATGAAATGACGGCTGTGTCACTTGTGTTACTGGAATCAATTGGTGGAGAGACTATTGTCGAAGAACACGAAGTTAGCGGGGTTTCATATTCTCCCGAGGGTGTTATTGCTGGAATAGAACAAACTTTTGAAGTGACAAACAATCCAAAGGGTGCAGTGGCAGACATTGCAGCTGTATCAGCATTATGCAATGATGCAATTATTGTCGGAAACAACTCACCAAAGAAGTCGGAGAAAATTTTCGACCGCATTGGAGAACCCACCGAAGCAGCTCTATGTGTACTTACCGAGAAGTTGGGAGGCAAAGGGTCTACTTTGGAAAACGGGAACACTCCCAAGTCTCGTGCTTCGGCGAATGTCAATGAATGGAGAGCCGCCCATCCTCGGCAAGCAACACTTGAATTCAATCGTGACCGAAAGTCCATGTCTGTTCTTGCTTCTCAAGGATCATCGTCATCTTCTGGCGGAAACCGTCTCTTGGTAAAGGGCGCACCCAACCTCTTGTTGGAACGATGTACTCATGCAAAATTACGAGATGGAAGGGTAGTAAAGCTCGATGGAAAGTTGCGACGACAGATTGAGAAAACAACAACATCTCTTGCAACGAGGCCTCTTCGGTGTTTGGCATTGGCGGTTAAGGAGACCGATCAATTAGAGGAGAGTTTAAGGTCATATTCTTCAGATTCTTTTGACGATGATGCGAGACATCCTCTTTTATCTGATCCTCAAAATTATGCAGCAATCGAAAGCGGTTTGACATGGGTATGTGAAGTGTTATTGATTTTTTGTCTTTCATTGTTGCTGTCATTGTATTGAATATGTAATTCACGATGCTATTCGTCGTCAAACTGCAACTGGACTATGTGTACAGGTTGGAATGGTTGGTATCAAAGATCCCGCTAGACCAGAGGTCGCAGACAGCATCAACCAATGCCATGCTGCTGGAGTCAGAGTTATCATGATCACTGGAGATGCGCGAGACACTGCAGTTGCCATAGCACGGGATGTCAACATCTTACCTCCAGCAACTTCTACATCTTCCGGGCAAATGATAAAGGCCTACGAAGGTCGTGAGTTCTTTGAAAAGCCCGAGGCAGAGCAGTTGGAATTGCTAGCATCGCCTGGAAACATGGTTTTCTGTCGGGCAGAGCCATCAGATAAACAACGTTTGATTAAAATGCTTCAATCGTTAGGAGAAATTCCTGCCATGACTGGAGATGGAGTGAACGACGCACCTGCACTGCAGCAAGCAAGGTATGCTTTGTTTTGAAGTTCTTCTTCTTCCAATTTTTGGAGCTCGTTATTTGTAAAATCTTTAATATATATGCTCATTCGTCTTTTGTCTCTTTTCTAAATTCAATGCAGCATTGGCATAGCGATGGGAATAAGCGGGACAGAAGTGTCCAAAGAAGCTGCTGACATGGTTTTGGCTGATGATAACTTCTCTACGATTGTTGCAGCTGTCGAAGAAGGACGTTGCATCTACGCCAATATGCAAGCTTTTATCTGCTTTTTGATCAGCTGCAACATTGGCGAAATTGCAGCCATTCTCCTTGCAGCAGTCTGTGGATTCCCAGAGCCTCTGGTAAGCCACAATTGAATTCGTTTGATTTCAGAATTTCCTGTTCGACCTCGATTGTGATATTATTATATTTCTCTCGAACTAATCATTATCATCCTTTCACTTCACCCTATGAAAACAATAATCCCATGCAGTCGGCAATGCATCTTTTATGGGTCAACCTTGTAACAGATGGTCCACCTGCGACGGCACTTGGGTTCAATCCTCCAGCACCAGATGTCATGTCCCAGAAACCGAGACCCTCGAATGAACCAATTATGACACAATGGATGGCGTTCCGATATCTCATTACAGGGTGAGCTGGCCTAACTTGAGTTTTGACGTTTCCTTCACACTCGCCTTTTTAATTAAACTTGCACTCTCTCGCATTGCGCACACGCGTCCAGTTTATATGTCGGTATTGCAACTGTGGGTTCTTTTGTAGGGCACTATTTATCACAGGGAATAACACTTCACCAGTTGTCATCCTGGGGCAAGTGCGATCAAACATGGTCTTCTCCAGAGGGAGTGTCTTGCGAATCTCTCTTTCAAGGAGCAGGGCGCGAGCTCCCACAGACTCTCTCCCTGACAGTTTTGGTCTGCATGGAACTTTTTAAAGCTTTGTCAGCGGTGTCCGTAGACTCATCATTACTGGCGGTTAGTCCTTTACAGAACCCCTGGCTCATTGCTGGAGTGACTGTACCATTCTTGCTCCACCTCGCAATGGTATATAGCTCCAAACTTGGGCTCCCCGGTCTGGGCAAGAGTTTTGGTTTGGTAAGAAGAATGTTTTCTACTATCACACAGGCGTGTATCGTAATTTTTTTGCAATTATACTGATTACTTGTCTTGTTTCCCATTATTTGATGATGTCATATTATTCAAGGTACCTCTCTCACTACACGACTGGAAAGTTGCACTAAAATGGGCTGCTCCCATTCTGATTGTTGAAGAAATTATGAAAACATTTGGGAGAATCAAAAACAAGCATGAAGCAAAACTTGGCACCGACCCAATAATATCTTCAAGGTAATTTTGTGCGTGGGTAGATTTCGCTATTAATGTTATAGTAACACTCATTCTACTCTCAAAATACTACTGTTTGTTAGATCATTTCAACAAACTGATATCGATATAGCCCCAACAAACAAGATCGCAGCAGCTACCCTCGAACGGGCTATCGCTGAAACAAAATTAGAACATCTTCAATTCTCTCCTAAAATCGGCGATGGTTTATATCTAGTAGGCGTTGGCGTACGGAAGAAAATTGTCAACATATACACTGTGGCCATGTACTCTTCGTCGAAGGTTCTGAATACGCTGTCTCTCTTCTCTCACGGGGAACAGCAGAGAAAAGAGGCGACTGCAGCTCTGCGTAATGCTGCACGATCATTTGACTCGACGTCTGCTAAAACTACCTTGGTATTAGAAATGATCCTAAAGGCTGACGCAAAAACAATTGCAAGTGCTATTGCTGATAGTGTGAAGTCTCGATACAATGGATCTCCTTCTGACATCCTTAAGTTAGAATCGTTAATATCCGAAGGTGTAAGTCAAATGGGAGGGCATGCGAAGAAGGGGACCATCTTCAGATTTGACTGCTCCGAGTCGGGAATAAGCGTGATCATTGACGGAAAGTTACAAGGAAAAGCAGAGTTCGATGGGATAGGAAGTGCTTTTGTAGATGTGTTTATGGATGAAAGTACCGTTAGCCCAACATTGGTGGGTAGCTGTGTAGATAAATGGACTGCCGACGAAGCCAAGAAAATTTCCCAGTCTTTGTTTAAGCTGGACCAAGCTATTCAGAAGGACAACAAAAGAAAGAAAAAACATGCCAGCAGTTCGGATTTAACGGCTGAAGCACTACCTCCAATGCACAATCAAGGAGCAGTTGAAAATAAGATCCAACCACTGAAAGACTCCGCCACAAGCATTACGTTCTCTCCGAAACTTGAAGATGGGCTCTATTTAGCAGGTGTTGGTGTACGAAAGAAATCCATTATCAACATTTACTCGGTGGCAATGTATTCGTCGTCGAAAGTTTTGAATGCGCTCTTGCCCTTCCATTCTGTAAAGCAGCAACGCAAAGAGGCGGCAGCGGCGTTGCGAAATGCCGCAGGATCTTTTCACGATTCGTCACCCAAGACTTCATTTGTCTTGGAGATGGTGTACAAAGTTGATGCGAAGACAATCGCTGGCGCTATTGCCGATAGCGTGAAGCCTCGTTATGCTGGCCAATCAGTTGATGTCCAAAAGTTAGAATTGTTAATATTCGACGGAGTAAGTCGAAAAGGAGGGTATGCTACTAAAGGCACCATCTTCAGATTTGATTGTTCAAAAGAGGGAGTAAGCGTAAGCGTTGACGGTACTCTTCAAGGAAAAGTAGAAAATAGTGGGCTGGGAAGTGCATTTGTAGATGTGTTTATGGATGACAATGCCGTGAGCACAGCATTAGTGGAGAGCTGTTTAAATACATGGACCTCTGACGAAGCCAAGGCACTGTCTACTCAACTGGTTGAACTGCAGGGAAAAGGCAAGTTGGGAAATCACGCTCAAAATAAGAAGAACGACCGAGCAAACCAAACAGCCTCAAACAATGCACAATCTCGAACAGTCACACCTCAAGGAATTGCGTTGAAAGATGCTGCAACAGGTATTTCCTTTTCTTCAAATCTTGACGACAAACTGATTCTAACAGGTGTTGGTGTTCGAAAGAAATCCATTCTCAATATTTACGCTGTAGCCATGTATTCTTCTTCATCTGCTGTCGAGACGTTAATTCCTTTTACCAAGGGCAAGCAACAAAGAAAAGAGGCGTTGGCAGCGCTTCGAAATGCTGCGCGAACTTTTGGTCCCTCGACTTCTACAACATCGTTTGTCTTACAAATGGTGTATAAAGTTGATGCGAAGACAATCGCTGGTGCCATTGCTGAAAGCATAAAGCCTCGTTACCTTGGCCAATCAGCTGACGTCCAGAAGCTAGAGGCATTGATATTTGAAGGAGTAAACAAAAAAGGAGGGTATGCTACTAAAGGCACCGTCTTCAGATTTGACTGTTCCAAGGAGGGAGTCAAAGTTAGCGTTGACGGAACTCTGCAAGGGGTAGCAAAGTTCAAGGGTATGGGCAGTGCATTAGTGGATGTCTTCATGGATGACAACGCTGTCAGCCCAACATTAGTGGATAGCTGCTTAGACACATGGTGTGGTCGTTCCCAATGATTACAATGACCTGCAGTCTACATAGTCAAATTTTCATTTTACGGAGGATTGTAGGAAGAAGAAAAGCATTTCATCATATTATTATATCCAGCATACTAATTTGAAGAATATTGAGAAGTAAAACAAAAACAAAAACAAAAACAGAAACAGAAAATTTCTTTTCTTATTTGCAACCCGCGATGGGAATAGAGCAGCTTTGGAAGGCCTAGTAATGCGCATAGCAACAAAAAATAGGTGATTTCAGTAACAGAACCAAAAACATCAGTTTTGATTAGACAATCGAAGAAACTCAATAACCTATCTCGGGGCATAACTCTATTTTCGGTTGCCGCCATGTGAACTTGCAAAAAGCGTTTTATGTGATCGTTTTATACTCTTTATCTATGGAAATATCAAAGTAAACTCATGCTAAGAAATTGTCACAAAATAACAGTCTTAGTCCTTTAAAAAAGGCAAATCATCAAAATCATCCCACTCCTTCGTAAACCAGAACCAGTACTTAGGTCGACGAAAGAATTGTTTCAATGTGAATCTTTCCGGCATACTAATGAAAGGAAACAGCTCCTCTGCCACAACATCCTTTTCTTTGGGGTATCCCCTGACGATACGCCAATACTCTGAAAGAAAATGCACTTGCCGCAGCCCCACCACCACATCCAATGGAGGTGGAAGAAGAGCCCACCATTCATAAAGAGGTGCGCACTCAAGACCTAATTCTGCTTTAATGGATTCGTTCTCTGTACACAGTTGATTGACCCGATTATAAAGATTCAATTGGCCCAATAATATCCATGCACCCGCAGCCTCAACAACCAACTCTCCCCCAGGAACATGTAAAAATGACAATGGAAACCCAATCAATATTCCAAAAACGAACGGAAACAAAGTTCCATATCCTCCACAACCACTGACTTTGCCCGTCTCTCTCATTTCATGATGGTATAATTCTTCCTCGACGGAGAATTTGTAATACCCATACCATACCAAACCAGTTGGAACGCTCCCCAAAATTGTAAGCCAGACTGGACGGGGAATTCCAGGAATTTCGGGTAAATTGTACAGCATTATTAGATAATAAATATATTGCAGAGAAGTTTTATAATGATATTGAACACTGCTATTTTAATCTAGTTATCTGATGAATCGGATTCATATAACATTGATGATATATTTGCATCATGTTCTTTCCTTTTCCTTTCTTTTCTTTTGACTCTGGTTTTGTTTTTCTTCTCGATCGATAGTTTCATCTTTTTGGACAATTCCAGTATGGTGGCATCTTCGAACCTCGTCTTCATTGATTTTACACATTTTTCATAGCTAGTTGCGTTGATTCCAATTATTTTTTTCTTGAAAAGCTGGTCTATGTGCGGAATGACCAAAATTCCCACGCAATGGAAATGTTCTCTTTCCGGGTCTGTATCTCCACCAAAAAACCCTTGGTTTACAACCTGTCCAGGACATTTTTCCTGAATCATTCGTATGAGTTTCTTTTCCCACAATCTTGAACATTCGACGTCAAGAAATGGAAATAAACCACAAAGAGTATAGGGAATGTTGTGAGAAGATGTTGATACTTTACCATCATCGTCATCTGCAACATAAACGAGATCTTTTGATTGTATGCGACAGCCCGTTTTACAATCTGGTTCAGTTTTCAATAGAAAATTGTTCCTAACGCCAATGAGACTTCCAAGTGCCTCGCCCGGTCGACTTTCTTTCGTAATAGGTAAATAGATTGCCTCGTATACATAAAAAGCTGCATCCCTGTAGCGTTTGAGCATTTCCAAGACTTCCCCAGTGATTTTCATTTTGGTTGCTGGATCTTTCACGTCAAGAATTTCCTTCGGTAGTTTACCATTCATTGCTGCTGTGGACTTAGCCAATGCTTCTACTTCTGCTTTTGCTCGATTCCTTTCTCTGTAATTTTGTAAATTAATATTACCGAGGCCTTTTGATTTGTGAAGAAGAGCCTTTGATTTGTTACGAATAGATTCTTTCTTCCACCATGCATCAAACCACTTGCGTCCTTCTTCGTTCACCATGTCGCTTCTCAATGTAAACTGTCGTTCTAGTGTCCTACTACCTGTTGATTTATGATCACTAACCGCCAGTGTAGTTTTATCCCATATGTTTGTAAAGATTGCTATTCCATTTCTCATTCGAATATTGCAGTGTGTATTGATACAATCCCTGTGTACAAAATGTTGATATTCTTGTAGGACAAACTTTCCACATTTCTGATCGCACGGGCAATCAAACAATTGTGTTTCCCGATTTACCAAACGACTAAGTCTTTGACTCACTCTCAAATACGCCTTTGCATCGGTATATTTAGAATATTCCCCAGATTTATTTTTGTACCAGATGATTCCGCCAAAACGTTCAATAATGCTGTTTATCAATTCCTTCCTTGCTTCTTCCGATAAACCAATAGAGGTTTTTACATTACTAGTCACTGCATATTGCCATGCCTCGAAATTTGCAATTGCCTCTGGAAGACAATCAGATGTGGCAGTTACTGCAGCAGCGGCAGATTTTTTCCTGACATCATTTTTAAGTCTATCCTTAACATGTTGCCTATTCCTGGTTTTGATTAGGCTAGCAATAAGAGAGTTACGATTATCCGTTCCTTTCGGATAAAGCTCGATGCCTTGAAGGAAGAGTTTTACTTCTTGTTCTGACCATTTTCCTTTGTTAATGTTAGGAGGCGATTTGTCAATCGCCACTGGTACATCGCACTTGCCATCATCAAAAGAACGTGCTTTTGCCGCCTTCCTGTTTGCTGAACGTGCTTTTGCCGCCTTCCTGGTTGCTGTTGTTGATGTGATTGCCGATCCGACAGCAAATGGCTTTGCGTCCGATTTGAAATAGGTTGCTGTGGTTGCTGTGGTCGCTGTTGCTGTGGTTGATCTTGTTGTTGTGGTTGCTGTGGTTGTTGTGGATTCGACTGCGGCTGGCTTTGCATCAGTTTCCAAAAAAGGAACCAGTCGTTTCGTTCGTTTGGCTTCGGGCGGCGCGGCAACGGTTTCCAGTGGTCGTTTTTCATCTACCACTCCAAGAGTGGCCTCCGACGATTTCATAAAATCGTGGCAAGATGAATCTGCTTCAACATC
>JALLAR010001197.1:0-10514 GCA_036939335.1 Conticribra guillardii
TACATATCATAACTCCTAGCAGATCGCTAGGTATCGTACTTCGAAAAGTATCTTTTGAAAAGTGGGCCCTTGAGAGGGCCCATATCCGTAATCCTGTTAAAGCTGGCGGACATGTCCCTCCTCACACATTTGACAGCTGATTTGTATCACAAGAAGATCCACCTTTTTTAAAAGTTTGTACAAAAGTTATGGAAGTTCCACCCAAAACTTTTGGTCCACTTTTGAAAACTTGAAACTTCAACACTTTACATCTGACATGAGATTTCATTGTCCATTTCAAACATACGAAAAAAATATCTTGCCATGTTAGATGTCCAACTTTCTTAAGGAGCTCCCTCTTGCAATTGACCCCACACCCCACACTGAAATATCTGGAGAGGTTTACTAAAGACACATAATAATATTAGTGTAACGGTGTAACTAAAGAGTGGTTCATCCAATCATACATCTCACATGTGTCAATTTCATATGTTAGGTTTTTTATGTGTCCAACTCATTTTGGTGTATTGAAAGATCAAACCCTGTCTTGATCATGACCAGGCAAATGAAATTACTCTATCCAACAAAGCTTGGATCATCCAGTCAAACATTTGACATGAGAATGAGATGCCAATGTCAAATTCATGCACTTAACTTTACCTATTTGTCTCATGCCATGATGGACATGAGCCCAGCTTGTTTTTATGTGATTTCTTTTGAAACTGATATCACACTAAAAAGGCAATCTTGATTTTGGCCAAGAACATAATATTATTATAACAAGTTTTATAACAATTACTGCCAACAAAATGGGTAGAAAAGTGTACCAGCTCTATGTAGGAATCGTTTTTTGTGCCGGTGACCATGGGATTTCCGAAATTGCCTAAACCACCTCTTAGAGTACCAAATATCATGGGCATTATTTGTAAATAAATAAAACAAAAAATAGCCGCATACAGCCTAATAAAAGGGTTGTCATACTTGTTCAGTTATAGGTGAGAGGTGAGGATAAGATTAATTGGGCAAAACATTAATTTTTCCGTGTTTTCTTACATGATGTAATTTGACATGATTTCTTTTGTAAATATTATAATTGTTGCTTGTTGTGTTTTTACATCATTACGGTTGATTCTTGTTGTTGTTATTTTTATGTGGTCAATAGCCATTTTTGTTAATTGATGTTGATTGTTGCAGTTTTCCTATTTCTTTCTGCCCTCAATATAGAGACTCTTATTCAGAACAATTGTTATCTTATTAGATGAAGATGATGATCTGCCACTGACCAATTCAGTTAGAATTTGTTGAGGAGAAAAATCTGGTATTGTTTGTCTCAAACTTGTATGGAGGCAGTTGCCGTTGCAGTCAAAGCCGACACGAAAGACAATGGCTCTATTGTCAAAAATAAACTGGCAGTGGTATTAGTTGGCACTCTTGATAAGGAGGCCATGAAACCAATGCAGGGACACTCACATTGGCCTCTTTCTTTGTGCAAGGATGCACTGTGATATAAATTGGTTCATGGGTGAGGTCATGTTCCTTGAAGATGGCTGTGTCAGTCATTTTTGAGAGCACCGATGCCCTCGGAGCACGGTGCTTTGACGGCGATGGCCTAGTGGACCAGTTTGACCAGAAGGGAAGGTGGTGTGCTCCTCGCCAAACCAACGCGGCAATCAACAGATGCTGATGTCCCCTTATGCTTCGGTATATTGTTACCAAGTTGCAGCTGTGTCGCCAACTGCTTTTGGTTGAAATGAAAGAAAAATGGATGTAACACGAGGGATCGTGTTGACACGAGGCATTTTTTCTTTTTTTCGTGCACACAAGCAAACTTCAAGGGATAGTATCTTGGGTGTGCTGACTGAAGTCCCTGCACATCCCTGGAAAGGTATTGTTGTGCTCTGTCATTCTATGTTATTGAACTTATCATGAATGTAAGTTGTTAGACCTCTGTAGCCCAAAAACGTCATGGGGGTGAATATGGGGTATAAAATCGTTGGAAATAGGATTTGTTACATTTGGCGGTAATTGTTATAATACATACTTGTAGATAATGCAATGATACATCTAACTTGAGGCATCAGTGTCAATTTCATGCACCAAACACTGTGCCAAAATCAAGGCAGCTTTTTTTTAAGTGTGATTTCAGTGCCAATTTAAATCACATGAGAGGCATCAGTGTCAATTTCAAACACATGAAACCTTGTATCAGACCATGGGTGACATGTGACATTCATCCAGCTTTGTTCGGGGTCCTTCCACTTCAAATTGAAATCATTTCAAAATAACTCACAACATCTACATCTATAACTAGGACAGGCACATCTGGAGCATGGGTTGATGTCTCAGTGTCTAATTCAGTGTCAACTTCAAAAACATGAAACAAGTTACCAGCCCATGAGGGACATGTTCCAAACTTTGTTTGGGGTCCTTCCACTTAAAATTGAAATCAAATTGAAAAAATAGGTGTAAGATGCATGCTTACAACAGGCAGATTAATTGACTGTACCCATGACACCTCTTTTTCTTTAATTTTAATTTAGAGTGATTTGATGTAGCAACACCACAACAATCAAAATGTTGTGGGTGACTTTAAAGTGCATGGATACATTCCCAAGAACAGAAGGTATGTACCTGTTCACTCAGTACTGCACTCTATGGATTTATTTGAGGGAATAAGTTGTTGGCATGTGTGACAGTGGCAGGGCAAAGCAGAGCACGGATTTTTTGTTGTCAAATTGATCTTTTTGGTCTTGTCACAATTAATTGTGTTTTTTGTGTTTTTGTTGACGACTTGTCTTGATATGCCAACTCCTTGTTAGCAATGGGCCAGACTCCAGACACATCACTTTAGGGTGAAACCCTCTATAATCAACTTTATAAATTATGATTAAATTATGCAGCTATTATATTTAGACGTGCCTTGAAGCAAATCAAAAGATGAAACGATGTCAAAGATTCTGATTCGATTTTCACAATGAGATGAAAAGAAAATATCATTTTCACTATATTCTGGTTTATTCTGAACTGCATCAACATATTATTCTATCAATAATTTACGAGGCCGATACTTGTTTTATAACTTAACTAAGTTCTCTTATTTTTGAATTCAGAGCAGTGGTATCAACATTATTACTGTGAGAAGTGAAAATCAAAGTTGATATCAACAACGAACCGAGAAGAAGAAGAATGATGGCTGGTCGGCACAAAAAAAATAGAAAAAAGAAAATTTGCCTGACACTCAGATAGTTCGAGATTAGAGAAGATTATGCTTTCATTTGAGAACTTTCTTTGTAAAACAACACACCACAATGAAGTGCGAACAAACTTTATGTATCAATGGGAAGAGTCAACAGTCTAGAGTACTTGTTGAGTGAGCATCTTTCGAAAGCATGCACTCTTGTCACCTGTTTTCCTTTTCCTCTGGCGCGGCACAGAATCACCGGCCTCGACCAGAAGAGCTACTCTTTGAGTTGGATCTTCTACTTCTATGATGGCGCTTTCTGTTCACTGCCTCTTCGTTTCTCGACACACTTCTCTCTTCAGGGTTCTTTCTCCTCTTGTGGCTGTGTCTATTGGGAGGAGACTTTGATCTGGACAAAGAAGGCGAAGAAGAGTACGATGCTGACCTGCCTCTCTTGGTGTTAATGCGCTGTTTTTTCGAAGAATCCCGTGGGGACTTATCCAGCTTCTCGGGCGAGAACGAAGAGCGCCTGTTTCGACCATCACTGGGGCTACGTGACCGATCACTAGAATTGAAACGTTGGCGGCGATTTTCTTTTGAAGAACGAGACTGTTCTCGTTCTGGAGAGTTGGAGCGGTAGTGGTCTTTTCTGGAACCAATTCGATGATGTCCTTTTTCTGAAAAAGCGTGCCCTTTCCTATCATTTGCGGGAGAGGCAGAAACACTCCGCCCATGAGATTTTGTCTCCTTGTCACCAGATGGCTTATCACGATGTTTCTTATCGCCCTTTCCCTTGGATTCTTTAACTCGCTTATCTCGGCTGACCTTTCTGTCCCTAGATCTATGAGAAAGTAATGCCGAATCATTGGAGTGAGATCTATCCCGGGGTCTATCGTTGCGCTTTCCTCCTCTCTTCTCTTTATCATCACCACGTGAAGATGACGAATCCGACACCGAAGATGACGAGGAGTATGAGCGAGAAGACACCCCCCTCCCTCTGCCCTTTCCACGTCGACTGTGTCTCTTTCGAGAGCGACTATCAGAGGAATATGAGGTATATGAAGAGGACGATGTATACGACGAACTTGAACTGGATGAATAGGAGCTTGTACTGGAACTGTCAAAACTACTTGTACTGGACGAGCTCGCTGAGAGCACAGAAGAATCATCGTCATTTTTGTTTTGAGCCTCTTTCGCTGCCATTGCTTGCGCCTGGGCCAAAATGAGCTTGGGCGCATTTTTCAAGAATTCTCTCATTCCATCTGTCAGTGGACCAAGACCAATACTGGTGAAAAAGTTAATGGCATAGCGCGTATTGCGTGCATTGTCTTTGGGAAACATCCCTTTGAACCATTCTCGCGATGAGGGATGCACATTCTTGCCATTGCTAGCAGTAAGAGCAACTGCGGACTCCTTGGTAGTTGTCATAGGAACATCTGGTTCAGGATTATCAGTATCAAATCTTTCTTTCAGCACAACCATTCCCATGGCCTCGGTCATTTCCTGTACAAGAATCTTGATGAAAATTCGCGACGAAGATGTAGTCTCATCTTCATTCAAATGGATGGCAGAAAGTACTGACCATGAAACAGAATCTGTGTGAAGGAGATGTCCAAAAAGCTTGGCCACATTACGTAGTTTGTTTGTTTCGAGTCTATGAATGGTGTTGTATTGGGTTGCAAATGCTTCCTCAAAGGCATCCTGCCATCTTTCATTCAGGAGACAAAATCTACCAGAAACGAGTCCATAGTATCGGAGGAAGGTTCTTTCTTGAGAGCAACATTCAATAATCATGTTAATGAGTTCACATTCCCGTCCTTCGGGAATGTCCATTTTGGCAAGCTTGTGAGTACATTCCTCAAACGTGGCGCTGGACATAATTGTAAGGTAGATGGTACGTCGAAGGTGAACCAGATCTGTTTCCGTCAAGTCTTGAATAACTACCGTCTGTTTGTCATTCTGTGCCACGGCAAGCTCTTGATCTGGTATTTCCTGTTCTTCTTCCGAGTCAGAGCCCGAAGACGAATCATTGTCCTCACTTCCACTTCCACTCTCATCGCTGTCCTCGCCCAAGATCTCCACGCGTATCTGTCCCCACTCTCTCTCCCTTTCATCAAATTCCGCATCATATTTAAAGACATCTAGCCCTTCCTCCTTCTTCAACCCCTCATCATCCAACCCAACCTCAAAAGTAATCTGATCTTCCCTCTCTACCAAATCCAAATTGTCATTATCTGGTATTGTCGGATAATCCCTAAATCCCTCCTTCTTAATCTTCAACAATGCCTCAATTCTATATTGCGCCCTTCTCCCCACCGTTCCCTCATGCAACAATCCACGAAACCGTTCCATAACCGCATGGACCCCTGCCGGACTCACTTCCATCAATGCCCTCCCCACCACACACATGTATCCCACTGCCACATCCACACTATCCTCCGTCGGATCCCCGTCCAACAAGACGGTCAATATCTGCAAACTCAACAATTCATGCGCCATGCCCTGATTGAACATGTGTCCCAACAATGCCAATGTCGAAGATACAACATTCCGATCTCTAGTTTTATACCCCCTACGAAATGCCAGTATGGCTCTCACCAAGAGTAGTTCCCCACATTCTGGTAATTTGGTATTGATGACTGCCATGAGCGCCGCATAGGTGGGTGCGTACTGAGGACTGGCCT
Organism: Conticribra guillardii; assembly: GCA_036939335.1. Classification (NCBI taxonomy): domain Eukaryota; phylum Bacillariophyta; class Thalassiosirophyceae; order Thalassiosirales; family Thalassiosiraceae; genus Conticribra; species Conticribra guillardii. Next base: position 5,845 of record JALLAR010001197.1, read on the forward strand.
GAGAGGCACGCAAGAGAGATCGGGCGAGGATGCCCCGCCCTCTGACTAAATTGGCATTTTGAAAGAGGGAATGGATGAGCGGTTTGATGGTTTGAGGGGAGAGACGATTGATGGTTCCATTAATGGCGCGTTTGAGATTTTCCCAGGATTGGCGCTGGACGTTGACGGGTGTGGTGTTGGCAGTTGGTTTACTAATGGTGTCGACAGTCGATGGATTGGCCCAATTGTGGTTGCTGGCGGTGCTATTGTTCTGTGCATTGGCAGTGCGCTCCATTTCCAATAAACGACGTTTCGCTGGAGGGATGTACACTCCGATATTTTCTTCCAAACATGGTTTGATGACACGTCTGTTATGATGTTCCCCATCCTGGTTCATCTGTGGCGTGCCTTTCTTGCTGTTGCTTGCCACGGGAACATTGCCATAACCGCGAGATGGAACATCTTCCGTCGGTCGTGATTTTCTGCCATACTCTCTGCCTATATTGTCGCGTAAGCGCGATGACGGAGCATCATTATCATGAATCATGCCTACTTCTTCGCGATCGCGGTCTCTACCGTCCGCAGAAGAGCGACCGCCACTCACCGCGCCATGCTTCCCACTAGAATCTCGACCCAATCGTTCCTCGTCTTTCATTATTTCTCCTTCCGAAGACGAATCATGCGTCTCGCTGTCCCCTTTCCCCTGTTTCGTGCCCGCGGGCGGAGGAGGACGCGGTCCCTGCGCCTGGTCGTCATCGCCGCTATCGTCGTCTGTCTCCGACTCTCCCGCTCCTGCCTGTCCAGCACCAGCAACAGCCTCGGATGCTTCGGGCCCGACATCCAATGGAAGTTCCACAGGCTGTTCCATCTCCTCTTCCTCCTCCTCTTGATCGTCCGCCTCGTAGTCCACATCGGGGGCGTCTTCGTCGTGATCGGCCATGATTATTTATTTAGACTCTTGGGAGACGATGATGTGAGTAGGTAGTAGGTAGTAGTACCACCGTGAGAAGGAAACACAAGCAAGGAAGTGTCCGGGTGGCTGGATGCAATAGATGAAGCCTCGCACCAATCAAAGATATCCTTAGAGCGTAAACTGTTGTGAAGCAGCCGGCTCAGTTTTGGGCCGCCGAATTACTATGATGTTTCGGATGTTTTCATTTTCCGGTGAAAAAAAAAAATCATGTCTTGTAAAAAGTAGCTCACGTAACTTACTATGAAACTTCATAGGTACTATAAAACTTCAAAAATACAGACAGACGAATGTCAAAAAATAAATGAAAAGAAATGTGGTGAGTAGTAAATACACATGGCTTGAGCTTTTTGATCATCTTCTCTAGTTCTAGATTTGACAAACGTAAAACAATTAGCACAAATAAATGAGCAATGATCCAATGAAGATGAATACTTTTGCTTTTGTTTATTCTTGCATGTGCATTTGTTCGGGTTCAGAGGTTTTTGGTGCGCTCATTTTAAATGTATAGTGAAATTGAAAACACTGACAAATTGTAGAGGTTTTTTGGCACACCTGATTTCAAAGATGATGCCAATGCCACCAAAGCCAAAGACAACTGGTTGAGCAATATTTAAATACGATCAAATGCACTACAATTACAAATCAAGCATAACATTGCCTTGAGAAGTTTGTTTTTTGGACGTATCTCATTAGGTAGAAGTAGAATCGATTGGACTATTTATTTTAATTCTAAATTCTGGACAAGATTTTCTAAAAATACAAGTATAAGTAAATAACAATGCCAGCTCCAAGAATGCCCTGTCCAAATTTGTGGTGCATTTGGGCCGTTTAAAGTTTACTCTTGTACAACTACTCAATATCAATACCCATACTCTATTGCTATTGAGATACTTATAGCCCGTTGGTTCCAAAGTAATGATATCATAATGTAAACTTCAGTTTTAAGACGTTAATATGGAATATGCAACCAAAGTAATTGCCCTGCCTAGGCCAAGGGCGGCACTCTGCACTCTGCCTCCTGGATGGCTATTTTGGCTGTGTAGGGTGTAGGCGATGGAGATAGAGGTAGAGGTAGAGAGGAGGTTTGGCCATTCAAAAAGAACAATGAACAATGCCTCTTCTATCCCATATGTGATTGATGATGATGCACTTCTTAATCAATGGGTTTGGGATGTTATTTTTCTTGTTGTTGTTGAACTACCAAGTTCAACTAACCATCGGACATACCAGTCCAGCGAAAACCATTTATATTTATGGGGCTTTCAACTCTCAACAGTTGATGTTTTTTTTAGTTTAAGAGAAATTCTGAAGATGCCCAAATTTGCAGTTTGGTGTTCAACTGACCAAAAAGGCCAATCTGATGGCTCCAGATGGATTGTTTTTTTGGAGAGAAGTTGATTTGTCAAACAGCGAACTGGAGTGGATACTTATTTTGAATGGGGTCAAGAGACATCACAAAGCCAAGATACATCACTTGTTTTTGTCCAGGGGATGATAAGGACATCTTCATTTTACAACAAGCTGATTTTTGATAGCTGGATAGAGTTGCAATATTACAATAATGATATTATTTTCGTTCATATTTTTTTCCTTCTCGGTATTGTAAAAAATGTACGAGATAGGTTTCTGTCATTCAATTTGCAAGCAGTTCTGTCCAATCCTTGATCAACAATCTTAAAAGTCAAGGATTATGATGATGATGATCTCACTGCATCAACCAATGCGCTACACTAGAGATATTACTGCTCAAAGGATTATTGGTATCCAAGCAAAATTATCATAACGAGAAAATTTGTTTCAGATTGGACAGAAGAGAAGTTTTCTGCATTTCTTCTGCTTCAAAAAATAATACACTTAATTGTGTTGAGGTAGATGGGAGTTTCAAAAACTATGAAAGCAGACTAAACATTGTGTAAATATTATATGATCCATTTTATTTGATTATCACAACACTGCTAAATGAATCACTGTGATAAAAAATGTTTAATCCAATCGCTGATATCTTGAAAAGTAGAGAATCATTGCTTGTAATAATCAGCAATCCTCGACTACGTCATGGAGAAAAGCCATTTCAAGAAACACTGTGTACCCAACGCTTACTCCTCGATCTCTCCACACGCTGCGACGACGACAGGCAATGCTGTTCTTCCACTTTGGGATCCAACACTCTCGATTTTGTCGACTACGTCCAAACCATCAATAACTTTTCCGAAGACAACGTGAGCTCCGTCCAGCCAAGGGGTATCGACTGTGCAAATAAAGAATTGCGATCCATTCTGATAACGAAAAAAATGGAGTTGTTGGATTTAACAGTGAGATTTGTTGGTTTATGACCGTAAAAGATGTGATCAAGAGAACAGATAAGCATTTTGGAAACTTACGGTGCCGGGCCCGGCATTAGCCATGGATAGAATGCCCTTACCCTCATGCTGTACAAAATGAAAGCAAGAAAGAATGAATCTAAGTTTATCTTGTCTCGAAGTCAATGAACAAATAATGCAATAGAGTATCAATTAATAACATACCTTCAGCACAAAGTTTTCATCCTCGAACTGCATTCGTTGGGAAAGATTGACGATTTATTTGTGAGGTATAATTAGTTTAGAATAACGCAATCAGAGTTTGCAAGAAGTTATATATAAACGTACTTTGGTTCCGTAAATGGATTTTCCTCCAGTACCGTTTTGATTTGTGAAATCACCACCCTGGCACATGAAGCTAGGGATAACACTGCGAGATAGTTCGAAAGTTTTAACATACTGGTGTGAGAACGCGAATAGATTTTTACAATTTGAAGAAGATTTGAAAGAAGGAGTATTCGGGAGTCGACTTCTACTTACCGGTGGAAAGGACTTCCGGCGTATCCAAATCCTTTCTCGCCAGTGCAAAGGGCACGGAAGTTCTCGGCGGTCTTGGGAACAACATCGGCACGAAGCTCGAAAGTAATGCGGCCCACTTCATAAGATATCAAAGTAATAGGTGATACCAGTGGTAATGCCAGTGTGAGCATAGCAGAATAGTAGGAATAATAATATTTAAATGTGATACGTTGTCTCACCTTCTTCTCCACCGACTTCCATGTCGAAGTAAACTTATTAAGGAGGCGAATATTGCGAAGACAGGGCTGGTAAGGAACAGGAAAAGTAGACAAACAAATTGTTTCGATAGAGCAGGAAGCGCCATACCTTTGGGGTTTGCCATCAAGTCAACAGATCGGGAGAAAGCCCTGGTTGCATGACGGAAAGCCGAGTTGGAAGCGGGGGCGACGAACGCGGAGGCTGGGGCAAGGAGAGAAGCCAACATGATAATCTTCATCGTGATAAAGTTTTGATATCTTTTGAGTGTGTGGTGAACCAAAAATAATAATGTGCATCAAAGAAAATAATCCACATCGAGACGCTGGCCTGGATCTAATATCTTCTTAACACACAACATCATCATCATCATCTGAATCTCGATGATCGCACAGCCAGATGGTCTCGCGCAGCGTTCGCTGACGCCGTCATTCCCTGGTCCGTCCCTTCGTTCTGGTCCGTCCGTCCATGGGAGATCCTAAACGCACGTAGGATTCAATAACTATATGAATTTGGATCTTGTGACTTGTGATGCGCGATGGTGATGGACGATCAACGGAAATAAAGCAGCCTTCCTATGTAATTCCTAACAATTGTACAGCAGCAGCTCGAGCTGTTTTACAATTTTACCACTTAAAATTATG
>JALLAR010001198.1:0-10508 GCA_036939335.1 Conticribra guillardii
CAGCATTATATAACCGGGGTTGATTGTTGGGTTATCACTTGGGGTTGTTATTGCATCCTATGGTGATACTGCGGTCACCGCATCGTTCATTGTCATTGGTCTCCTCTGGCCCTACAATTTCTCAATAGTTGATTATTGAGAAGTGAGTTGTTGAGTCAACCGCCAACAGGGGTAGATATTTTGGTTGCTGATGCTGTTGCTGGTTCAGCTGTTGGAACTGCTGCTGCTGATGGTGGCGGAGATGCATGCGGTGGTGGCTGGTGAGCTGTTGTTATTGCTACTGATAATGTTGTTCATGTTGCATTTGCTGTTGCATTTGCTATTGCTGCGCACTCCACTGTCAAGATAATATGGTTGATTGTTGTATTTTTTTGCTGTTGTGGCTAGGCGGGTTCGGTTTGGTGTTGTGTTGGTTGTTGGGTTCGGTGTTGCGTTGGCTGTTGTTGGTTGTCCCACTATCCCCGGTGGGTTCCGAGAGCCCAGTGCCAGCCCTACTGTCTTCCTCCGCCAACCCGAGTGCGGACTGTGGCACTGGGATAAGATGGAGGACGAGTGGGAAGAATGGTAGGATGATCGATCGAACGACGGTGCGGTGCCGAGAGCGGATGGCATCATCTTTGCTGTGATCGGACAATATTTCCGTATTGCTATCGGTCGATGATGCCTCTTTCCCTCTGTCGCCGATAAGATTGGGAAGAGTCCCATCATCTTCCCCTGCCATCCTGAGTTAGGACTGTGGCACGGGGTTGGAGGATGTTGGAGGATGGTGCGATGTGCACGAGCGAAGGACATGACGCAACGATGTGGCGACAATGCGGGCGGAGCGAGGAGGACGGTGCTACGGGCCAAGCAATCAAGCAATAAAGGGAGGAGGAACCAAGGATGATAATCCCTACACTCCAGTTATGATTGGAGGTCTAGGGTGTGATGCTGCTTGTGAATGGGGCTTTTGATAAAGCCGATACTATGCAACAATCAAAAATTGTAGGCGACGGCAGCTCGTTGCTGTTTCTGTGACACCTTATTTTCGTTGAGCGTCCAAGCAATGCTCGTTCCGAGTACATGGGGACATACCTAAGAACGTAATGCATGTCCCCGGGGGCTCAGAAGTGCACTGCAACAGCTTGTTTGGGAGAATAAGCTGTTGCCAAGTGGGGGGGTGGCAGGGCAAACCTACAATTTTTTTGATTGAATTGATCGTCATAATTGGGGTCCGAGCGTTGAGATTTTTTCGGCGAGGATTCGTCTGGCCATGCCACCTCCCTCGTCAAAAAAAACTGCCCGGATTTTTTTGCGCACGACTGACTCGTGACAGATTGGGCTGGACCCCCTACTACCAAGAATTTAGTCATGATACTTGGAGGGATGTTCAGAAAGACCATGTAGACAAGTGTACTATGCTTGGAATGATGAAAATTGGCCTTTAAATGGCCCAGTTATGAGCATTTAGGCGCCTGAGGGTCTTTTGAGGGTCTGATGCAGGAAAGGGTTAAAGGAGCTCAAACTTCTTAGAAGCTTGGATAGATACTTCCACGAACATATATTCCGTCACAGTGAGTGTGACTTCATCCCGTGATCCAAAAGATAATATCTACTCCTACAATAATTTACACGTGGTATTGTAATACTGACGGACAGACATGTCCAATGCAAGCCCACCATTTTCGTTTCTCGAGACTCGCTCGTATGCGGTACTACAATATCTACGATATGGAATGACGATGGCTTAGGATGGCTTGCTGCTTCGGAGACACGCGACCAACAACCGACAAATCACTTCATTCTCATTCACCCTCGCCTCGCTCGCTCGCTCGCTCCATCCGCGACAAACAAATTTTCTTCATCACAACAAGCACAACCTCACGCAACACACAAATCAAGCAATGGCAACAGCAGCAGACGCCACCCCCGCCGCCGAAATGGCCACCCTCTCCCTCTCCGGCCCTCCCAAAGGAACCGCCAAGCGCGACGCCCTCCTCGCCAACGAAATCGCCGTCCAATCCCTCTGGGAGAGCGAGAAAGCCTTCGAATGCAATCCCTCCTACAATGCCGAAAGTGGCGAGAAGGACGAGAAGTTCATCGTTACTTTCCCCTATCCCTACAGTAATGGGCACTTGCATTTGGGTCATGCATTCAGTTTGACCAAGGCGGTGTTTCGGGCTCAGTTTGAGAGGAATCGGGGGAAGAATTCTCTTTTTCCGTTTGCGTTTCATTGTACGGGAATGCCGATTCAGGCGGTGAGTTATTTAGCTTTACCGATTTTCGAGAGGTGTATATTTTGGTGGAAAAGTTTTGAACTTCGTCAAAAGAAATTGGCAATGCCAAGATTACGAACTCTTCATGACATCGCTGGAGAGCGTGTGCATTTCATGTGACATACGTTTCAACTTTTTGATCTGAGGATGATTTTTCGGCGTAAATCTGATTTTTCACCCTAGAAATCCAGTTGTGACGTATGCCTTCTTCATTTTTGTTGCTCGAAATAAGTGTAATGTTATGATAATCATCTTGTGTCGTGTCGTCTAATTCCTTTTTCTTGTAACAACCATTCCACCCTCCCCGATGAAAACTGCAATGTTGGCTTTCGTCACAATAGGCAGCGAACAAACTAAAATCCGAAATCACACTATACGGTACCCCTCCAAAATTTCCCGAGGAAGATCCCGACATTCGTGCCAAAATGGAAGCTGATCTGGCTGCCGCCGCCAAAGCCAAGGCCGATAAAGCCGCAGCTACCGGAGCGAAAGCCAAGGGAGGAAAAACCAAGCTCGTTCAAAAGACCGGTACCGGCATCGTTCGTCAATGGAACATTCTGAAACGAATGGTTCCCGAAGAAGAAATTCCCGAGTTTTCTGACCCAACGCATTGGTTGAAGTACTTCCCGCCTATTGGTGTGGACCATATGAAAAGATTTGGATCGGGTGTTGATTGGAGGAGGGCTTTTATTACCACCGCTGTTAATGGATACTATGATGCGTTTATTCGATGGCAGTTCAATGTGTTGAGGGAGAAGGGGAAGGTGCTGTTTGGAAAACGTAATAATGTCTTTTCTCTTCTGGATGGACAGGTATGTGCGGACCATGACAGAAGTGAGGGTGAGGGAGTTGGTCCTCAGGAGTATGTCTTGATCAAGTTGAAGGTGTTGGCTCCCGATCATGGTCAGGAGAGACATGCAAAGATGGAGGCGTTGTTGAAGCGAGTTGACGATGAGGGGAAAAAGGGTGTGTTTTTGGTTCCTGCCACATTGAGACCAGAGACGATGTATGGGCAAACCAATTGCTTTATCCTTCCTACAGGAGAGTATGGAGCATATTACATTGATGCTACAAATGAGGTGTTCATCATGAGTGCTAGGTCGGCAAGAGGGTTATCTTGTCAAGCGTATGATGCTGCCAATGATGTGTATTTCACCAAGGAGTTTGGAAAAATTGAGTGTTTGGAGACGTTTTCGGGAGATGAACTTCTTGGCTTGCCTTTGAATGCTCCCAACGCCACCTACGAAAAGGTTTACACTCTTCCTCTTCTTACAATCAGTATGGGTAAGGGTACGGGTGTGGTCACATCTGTCCCATCAGACGCCCCAGATGATTATGTGGCTTTGCAGGCCTTGAAGGATAAACCAGACTTCGCTGCAAAGTATGGTATCACACCTGACATGGTCGAACCATTTGAGGTCGTCCCCATCATCTCTATTGAGGGATATGGAGACGCATCAGCAGTATTCATGTGTGAGAAACTTGGCATCGCTAGCTTCAATGATAAGGTCAAACTCACTCAAGCCAAAGATGAAACTTACCTCAAGGGATTCACCATGGGTGTCATGACTGCGGGTCCTTATTCTGGAAAGAAGGTATCAGAAGCAAAGCCTATTATCAAAGATGAAATGATTGCTGCTAACCAAGCTCACCTCTACTTTGAGCCAGAATCCAAGGTTGTATCTCGCACCAATGATGAATGTGTGGTTGCATCTACTGATCAGTGGTACCTTGCTTATGGAGAAGAATCATGGTGCTCAGCAGTGAAGAAGCATGTGCTTGATGATGAAACCTTTAATGCTTATGATGCCTCCTCCTTGGAAAAATATGAAGCTACTCTTGATTGGTTGAAGGAATGGGCATGCACACGGCAATTTGGACTTGGAACACATCTTCCCTGGGACCAGCATTGGGTGATTGAGAGTCTTTCGGATAGTACCATTTACATGGCATACTACACAATTGCTCACTATTTGCAGGGGGAGAACAATCTCAACGGAGAAGAGTCCAAGAGTCCCGAGAACATTAAGATTGAAGATCTTACGGACGATGTATTCAACTTTATTTACCGCAAGGGTTTCCCGGTCCCAGAAAAATCTGCAATTCCTGGTGAAACCCTGGAAAAGATGAGATCTGAATTTCGTTACTGGTATCCTATGGATTTACGTGTATCTGCGAAGGATCTTATTCCCAACCATCTTACCATGGCACTCTACAACCATGCTGCTATTTGGGATGATGAGCCCAACCTCTGGCCCAGGGGTTATTACACCAATGGTCACATCATGGTGGATGCCGAAAAGATGAGTAAATCCAAAGGCAACTTTTTGATGATGCTTGAGACCATTGAAAACTACTCCGCAGATGCCACGAGGTTTGCATGTGCTGATGCAGGTGACACCCTTGACGACGCCAACTTTAGCCGTGATACTGCCAACTCTGCCATTGTTTCCCTTTCCAATGAAGCTGCCTGGATTAAGGAAGTTCTCAATAGTGATCAATGTAGTATGCGCTCAGGAGATGATTTCAACTTCATGGACAAGGTGCTCAATAATGAGACTAATCGTCTCATTAAGGCAACGGAAGTTTGTTTTGAAACCATGCAATTCCGCGAAGGGCTCCAAAAGGGATGGTTTGAGATGATGATTGCAAGGAATGAGTACAGGAGTTGGTGCCAGGATAGTGGAATTGCTATGCATCAGGGTGTTGTTAAAAAATGGGCTGAGAGCTTGATTATTCTTATTTGCCCCGTTTGTCCTCATTGGTCAGTTGATTTCTTTTTAAGTCATAGACATTGCACTCTATCTCTTTTATGTCTCTAATTGCTTCTGGTTCTAACCTCTAACTCTATCGAACAGGTCTGAAGCTCTGTGGAAGGATCTTGGAAAGGAGGGTCTTGCTGTAAGAGCGTCATGGCCCATTGCAGATGAAGAGGATAAGCTTCTCACACGGCAGGCAAAATTCCTTCGAGACTCTTTGAAAAACTTCCGCACGTCCGCAGGTAAAGCGAAGAAAGGTTGGAAAGAAGCCACCATTGTTGTTGCAGAGAATTATCCACAATGGAAAGTTGATGCTCTTCTTTGGATGCAAAGTAAATATGACAAGGCAAGCAGTTCCTTCCCTAACACCTTCATGAAAGACTTGAAAGAGTGGTCAACCACAAGTGTATCTGACAAAAAGCAAGTTAAGTTCATTATGCAGTTTGTTTCCTTCATGAAAAAGGAGGTGGAAGATGTTGGTGAGATGGCAATGGATATCAAGTGTGCATTTGATCAGCTTGCCATTTTTAATGAGAGCAATGCCTACATCAAAGCGCAGCTCAATTTGGACAAAGTTGGTGTTGGAAATGTTGATGATGTGGAGTTGGCAGTTCCTGACCGAGTGTCACAAAATGTTGCTCCAGGAAAGCCCTATTTGTGGATGCGTTAATTTATGGTCTTGAAATAGTAATTATCAATGCACGAACTGAAGTACTAAAATAGTTGAAATTGATGATCTCATCATATTTTATGTAAGGGTTGAAAACTTACCACCATCACTAAAAAACACTGATTACTTTTGGTGCTGCAACATTTATTATTCTTGTTACCTGTTACCCACGAACCAGTGTGATAAATAAAAATTTGGAATACATTTGAGACAAGATTCCTTCATCTAACAATTATGATTATTTGTTCACATCATTAATCTATGATGGAACACTGCATTCCCTTCACCAAGATGGCATTTGCTTTTATACAAGAATTTAGTTCAAAAATGACACCAAACATGCAAAACATCACATCATTAGCCCAATGCATCAACTTGTTCAGAATGAATATCAACTTTGGATAGAGAAGGATTTGGTGGCCAATCATAGAATCGCCTTGATATCAAAGGTGAATTTGGAACAACTGCGCGGTGAACAGTACCTGACGACTTAATAGATTTCTCTTCTCTCCAGTCATTACCTCCCATGGTAAGGAGGTGATTATGAAATCTAAATTCGTCAGATGATTCTGCATTCTTGCTAGCCTGCCCTGCTGATGTTATGACCGACATTTTTGCAAGCATACCTGCTTCATCAAAGCTGGACCTCCTGCCAATCTTAGTTTTTCTCACCTGCAACTTAGGAGTTAGGTCTTGTTCAGCAGGAGGTTTCGCTTTTGTTGGATACATTTCCCGTTTTATACGTATAATCCAGTTCTTATGAAAGACATTGAACAAAGAATGTTTCGTTAAAACATGCAGCTTGGGGTCGTGTCATTGAATGTTAAATGCAATAAAGCAGTTTCCTTACCTGCGGGCCAACAACACCAAACCCCATAGCAAAGAAGAAAAGACGCCATGGGAATATAATTAAGACAAAAAGTAGGCACACAGCCCCCAATAGAAACCAAAATGATAGGAAGGGGTCTCTCCAAGTAAAAAGGTTAAAAATTGCGCGCCACACTGACAAACCAACTTTCAACATTTCCATCATTGGTCCCATGTATTCTGCCATTTTCGCTACCATTGGGTTGTTATGCTTATGCGTTCCCATCGCATTATCTAGCGCTAATTCCTCTCCAACAGAACTAGGATCGTTCTCATCGATAACAAACATACGATCATCAAACATGCGCATCGACATTTTGTGCATAAGATTCTTGTTGTGCAAAATCTCTTCCTTCAGCGTTTTCTTCTGCTTCACTGCCACACTTGCATCCTGCTCAGGCAATGGTTCTTTGGTCCTTTTCCATACTCTGTCTTGATTGCTAGGAGCCACAGTGACGTCAGCAGCAGAAATGTTTGGGGCGCTCTTGGAAGGACTGCTGGGCCCCATGATGCCAACCCCTTGCTCAAACTCGTGGATTTTCTCAGCAATTTTTTCACCCCGAGGGATATGAGAAAGAACTGTATCATTATTTGAAGACAAATCAAATTCATCCTCATCCTCATCGTCATCGTCGTCATTTGTGTTTCTTGCAAATCTTATCATTTTCTTTTTATTTCGCCGCCTCAGAGCTAAATAATGTCAAAGTGAGTTTCAGTGAAGAGGCAAAATTGGTAAATCAAAATGCATCATACCACCAATAATTCAACTTACATCCAAATCTTCCCGTCGCCTGAGTGTCTTGGTCGTCATCCTCTTCTAGAAACATAGAATTGGCATCTACACATGCCTCAGAAAGAGTTTTTTTGGGGTACCTTCCTTTTTCAGAGAAAGGGAACTCTAGATGATCCCCATCCATTCTTACCCCCCCTCCGCTCAAGACTTGGACTGATTGCTGCATGAGACATTCTTGCTCTTCGCCTCTGGATGATTGTGCTTGATTACCTTTTCTCTCTACATGTATCGGTTTTATATACCTCGTGTTATCTCTCCCAAATACCAAGCTTAGAAACAATTCTGAGATGGTTATTGGGGTGAAACCACCATTGAAATCTTCATCTTTTCCAAAATGTTCATAGTTACTGAGTAGTAATGATATTACACCAGCAACAATGTAAACTGGCACAAAAGCCATGGAGTTTGAGTACACACAATGCATCCAAGCAACAAAAATGCAGAAACTGGTTAACGGATGGACCCAAAAGACGATATCCTTCATTTGTTCTTGCATTGTTGTCTAAAGTAATGGACAGAAAATCAAGAAATAAGTTTATGAAACAAAAAAAAGTATCCTCGACACTCAAAAGAAAAATAGGAATCTTACCTTCATCACAATTTTATATAGCTTCATTTCTCTTTGAAGACTTTTCATAACATTTTGCTTGAATTTCCCAGGGACGTCCTTTCCTTGCACTGTAAACACAGCATTTCTGAATGATTTAAGGTCAGCACAATTCAATGTTACTGTGTTGCCAAGTTTTTCATTTTTCTTTGGAAGCTTCAAGTATGATAGTAGAACCTTCCGCTCATTATACCAGTCCAAACGCAACCGAAGATGAATTACTCCACGAGGACGATTTATGTATGCATTTTGATACATCCTCAATGGGAAATACACATCATAAGCTGAACCGGGGCGGAGCTTTGCAATGTCAATCACAACTCGACCAGCAAAATCATCATGTGCAGCAGACCCATCATCATCAAAAACCGCAACATACAATTTCATGTAGGCGTGAAATATGGGAAAGATGCAAGCGCGTCGCGACTTTGATGGCCAAACTGGACTAAGGTGCCCATCAATTACATCAGAAGCGAATGCAAAAGGACCGCATACGAAATAACAGCAACCATCCGTTGACGAAAATCGATCAAGCTTAGGCTTCGCATTTCAATGTAGGGAGGAAAAAGGAAAACGAGTGTGCAAAATAAAGGAGTTCAGTGAAACAAAAGAGAAAGTAATGTATCAGGGAGATTGCCTTTTGCATAATTGGATCTCAATGGCACGGAATAATTATCCATATTACTTATGCGCCCCCAAAAAATCTGCCCAATTTTTCATTTTGTGTCATTATTAAATTTGATTCGACTTGCTTGTTTTTCAATCAATACAAATGCCTGTCTTGTCAAAACACTGCAATCAAGCAAAAACAATTAATTCATCCCTGAGCACTTACCAGCCCATGGCAGGCCAACACCTCGCAATGCAAGCTTCCAATCGCAGGTTCATCACGATCCTTCACCTTCATCCCCCGAAAATCTTCCCACTTCTCACTTGGTTGCAACATTTCATAATACAAATCTCTTTCCGTCATCCTTCGATTCCTGTATGCATAAGTTGGAAGAATTTTCACAAGATGCGTTGAATCATACTGATCATCACCATGAGCATTCCGCGCCTTTCTTAAATCTCGCACATTAAATTGTGTATTTGAAACCGATTTGTTTTGATCAACAAGTCTTGCCCACTCTGCATATCGGAGCGCTGTCAAAGAGGCCTTGCCACGTTGTGTTGGTAGAGAGAAGAGCCCTCGTGTCACATTGACAGTGTTAACAATGCTTGTTGCGTTTTCACTGGCTAGACGATTCATTTCCGATGCAGCTTGTAGCCAAATGAATTTTTCGTTTCCGTCCAATAAAACCCGGAACTGGTAAATGATTTCTTTCTTGCTCTTGTCGGAGCTAACTGATTTGAAAGCTTTGCTCAAAAATCGCGATTTCATTCCCGACTTGGACCCCGTTACATCACTCCCGTCCTCGTCGTCCTCATCGTCAACACCAAAATCGAATACTGACATTTTTTCTTCTGTAACGGATCCCAGAGACCCCATTTTGCTATTGGTCCGTTTATCCTTGTCGAGGTCGTTAAGAGAACGGTAAGAAACAGATTTCCCTACCTTGCACAAAGAGACAACTTCGGCGTCTGAATCATGTGTGCTATAGTCCGCCGGAAGTACCAAATAAAACAGAGTCTCGTCATTTTCCACATCTCTGTAAACAAAAATTGAGAGGCGTGAATAAGAGTGGCAAATAAAGCGATAAAATATTTTTCTTCAAATAATGTTTTACAACATGATCTTCAGATTGAACCGGCTTCGTCATAATTGTCACGCACCTAAATTTCCAGTCAACAGAGGAAGGAATTGTCCATTTCGGATCCCATGTCCCACCGCCAAAATAATTATTCTTCCTACTAATATGAGCCAAGTTCTCAAACGCCACTTCCGATTTTAAAGAATCATGTTTCTCGCTGCTATTCTTCCCCAAAAAGCTTTTCTTCTTCGCCGCCATCTTGACTGCGCTTCCTACTGCGCCCGATTGTTTCGTCAACGAGGACCTGGCAGAAAATTCGCTTTTTGGAGGGGGGCGCTTGTAGAGGGAGATGGAGCCGGCCTTGAAGTCTATCACGAGATAGCGGGTCCTTTCGACATTGGCCATGCGTTTTTGGACGACAAGGCCTTCGAGACGCAGGGGTTCGCGAGCGGAGGCGCGGCGGCTTCGTCGTTGGTTGGCGTCAGCGCCATTGAAGGCTTCATCGACGTTGGTGCGTCTCATTTTCACGAGATGTGTATTTTGAAAACGCCAACATTTATTATTTTAATGGGAGTCAAGAGTCAAGGTTAACGCGACTCTGTCTCTAGAGAGAGTATCTCTCTCTCTAGAGAGAGAGCGAGAATACCCGGATGATCCCAAACGGCCTGTAGACTTTCACGTAGGATTCAGATGACACAATAACCACCTCGTGTAACAAGACCCTACATACCTCTCTAGCGCACTCTTCAGTACTCCTACTCGCATAAAGAGCTGGGCTTTTTACGATACGCTCTATTCATGGGTTTCCTGTTTGAGTCCACCAAATCCAAGAATCCCTAATTTTCTAGCTCGTATAAGGCCTACAT